>VZRI01007468.1:25164-108258 GCA_013397515.1 Upupa epops | reverse complement strand
GAATGGTAAAGTGGCTGGAAGGTCAGCCCTACGAGGATAGGCTGATGGAGCTGAGTTTGTTCAGCCTGGAAAAGAGGAGGCTCAGGGGTGACCTTATCGCTGTCTGTAACTACCTGAAAGGTGGTTGTAGTCAGGCAGGGGTTGGTCTTTTCTCCCTGGAGACAGGGTAAGGACACTGGAGACAGGACAAGGGGTCACAGTCTTAAGCTCCATTGGGGGAGGTTTAGACTTAACATTAGGAGAAGGTTTTTTTACTGAAAGACTGATCTGATTTTGGAATGAGCTGCCCATGGAGGTGGTTGAATCGCCATCTCTGGAGGTTTTCAAGGTTAGGCTGGATGAAGTGCTGAGTGGCATGATCTAGATATCAGATGTTATGTTTACTTGGTCAGTTTTAGGTTGGATTGGATGGTCTTTAGGGTCTTTTCCAGCCTCATCATTACTGTGATACTCAGCAGCTAGGCTGCTTCTAGGAGGCCAGTTCTGCTCCACTGTCCAACTACAGTGTCCTGCTGTTTCGCACAGGGGCCATCATGCTAGTGTGCTGATTGCATAGAAAACCAACCAAGAAAAGCCACCAAGGTGTCTGACCAACTTTCCCTACCGTAGTGGCCACAGCTGCAAGAGATCTGCAGCAGAGATCAGAGTAGCATCGCTTCCCTAAATTATCCTTTGCAAATGCCTGCCGTGTCCCGTGTCTGCCTCTCATACACAGAACATGCATGTGACACCATGAAAAAAGTCTTTTAAAATTTTTCTCTGTTTTGTTTGCCCAGTTCTCATTTTCAAATGCAAATTAACCACTTCAGCCACGATTTTTGTTAAAATCAGAGCAATTTAGATAGAACTTTGTGAGAAAAGGCTTAGACACCTAGGATACTTTGCCCTCCCAAAAGCATTATCCCTGAACATTTTGATTTTCTGGAATTGCTCCTGAAGTGCAGGGCTGCACCCCAGCCTGTCTGAGTGAAATCCAAACCTCACGCTCACTCATGAAGATTTCAAACTGCAGTTGCAAGACTTTTAGGAGGAAAACACAGCCTGCTGCATAATCTCGAACATCAGCCCTGGGAAGTTTTGCTCCTTACTTGCCAGTTCAGCCTAAGAAGTGAATCCAACAATTTTAATGTTCTGTGTTGGAGCTGACAGCTCTGCTGATTCCATCATAATAAAACAACATCTGAATAAATAATGTGTAATTATAGTGTTTCTAGGGTACTTTCATTATTTATTTCAGATATCACTTTGCCAGAGAAATTAGGGGGAGAATGCTAATGCTGTATTTCCTGTGAACATTTTACAGAGGTGTCCAATCTGTCTGTGAAGGTTGGAAATGGGAAGCCTGCAAACAAACCCATTTTATGGTTTTTTTTTCTGAACAGCTGTTTAGCTCTAAGTTGGCTCCAGTAACAGAAGTTTGTTTGGGAAGCACTTGAAGATTTTATGAGTATCTGTATTCTTATTAAAATATGTCTTTGCAAAACGTAGTGGTCAGAGGGCTCACCTGGTTTGTCAGTCAGTGCCAAGCTTTATTCTAGCTTATCCCTAGTCACTGTGCCCAGTGAGTAAACTGTTCCTGTAGAATGTTGAATGCGTAGGTGTTCGCTTAAAACCGACTGAACAGTCTCTCAGGTAGTCTTTGCTCATTAACAAAACAGTTCACACAAAGCAAGCAGGTGAAAATAAGGGCTTCTGATGTAAGGTTGGACCAGATCAGTTAGCAGGTAAATGGCTCCTTTGAAGAGGTATTCGCAGTAACTTTACTGCTAAAAGAGCAATTACTAAAGGAGTGATTTTCCTTCTCACACTTAGGGGTTGAAAAATGCAACCGTCACTCACTAGCCTGAAGTCTGAGTCAGCTAGAGAGTGGGAAAAAATACCTGGCACTCAAAGTTCACATTTAACCTCAAAGCTGTGTCCTGCCTCAGCAAGAACAGAACAGTCCTGCACTGTTTGTGACCTTCCTTTACTTGTAACGTAGTGTCAATCACAGTTATCTTTAATCCTTTTCTACTGTATCTCTCATATTTCAACATTCTTCTCTTGTGCTTTAATTTTGCTTCATTCCGTTCCTCACTTAACTTGTCCTTTTTGTTCTCTTATTCCTGACAAAAGAGGACACTATCCCATACTATTATATTCAGTATTTCACCTGAAATTTGTTTTCTTGATACAGTTTCTCTCTCTTTACCCCACCAATCTTATATTCCTTTTCTAGGATTTTTCTCTCACCAAAGTCCCCCTTTCTTTCCAGACCATAGTTTCTATTTCTGGTGTGCCAGTTCAGTCCTCACTTCCTACCTACCAAGCAGATGGTTAGACAAAAAGGGAGAATGTCTGTGATGTCCTAGGGCTTGTGATGGTCCCAAGACCTTGTGGGTAAATTAAAATTTTAAGTCCTTATCTCCTCTATAACAAAGATGTAGTGGTGTCTCCTTTCCTGCTTCCTTCTTTCACCTGAGAGCTAACTTTGGAAGTCTGCTGAGTTATTCCTTCTTTCATCCACTCACGTGAGAAGCTGATCTGCTATGCCTTGCTTTTACTTTGTGGCTACTACAAAAATAATTCCTTTCTCCCAGATTTCTATTTTGAATCCAGAAACTTGTTCCAGTTGTTATTCGTAGTTCCCAAGCTGGGAGGGGATGCTATTGACTTGGGAATTTTCATTGCAACATTAACAACTCAAGCTTAAGTTTTCTACCCACAGGGACTTTGAGAAGTCACTGTGCAATGAAAGAGTAACTGCATGGGAAGCCTGCAGATTCAGGAGGAAGTCCCTGCACTGGCTTAGTTATTTGAATCGTTAATTTCATGGGCACTTGGATGGATAGTTCCATGCAGATTTAAATAAGACCTTAATTTTTGTAATTTGGAGAACTTGCTGAAGAACCTTCCAGCTTTTCTCTCAGTCAACTTGATTTTTAAAGCCTAGCGACACATGTTCACACTTGTGGCTTCAGCTGTGTCTGTACATCTAATCCATTCTGCCTGACCGAGGACAAAATTCACTGTAGGGTGGTTAAATATGAGCAAATGTAGAGTTGTCTTTCCTGTGCTGGCTGTCACACCTACCGCTTTCTCTAGCCCAAGCTACAACATGCGTAAAATAGAAAAGACTACGCATTGTGGTGGGAACGTGTCGTACCAGTGCAAAAGACCACACCTTGTTCCTCAAAGCATTTTAAAGGTTTCTGAGGTTTTGTTCACAGACCTAGGGTTTTTAAAAAACTGGAGTCCACAGCCATGATGTGAAGCCAAACAGACTTTTTCAGCATTTTTCTTATCTGAGGTTGTTGACCTCGGGAGAGGAGAAGAAGATTACAGGGTCAAAGTGTTTTCCTCCTTGGAGTTTGCTGCTTGCTGGGAGAGGGTTGGTTGGAAAATAGATGTCTTAGAAAAAGGGTTGAGGGTCATAATTTTAATTCTGTTAGAGAACAGCTGGTTTGAGTTTCTTTCCACTTCTATCTTCCCTTCCTTCCTCACAAATCCATGGAGAGAGAAGAATTTGTTCAGAGGAAAGTAGTAACACCAAAATAAAAGATTGCAATGTTTTTTGTGTTTTAATAGGGTCATCTCTGTTGTAGGATTTCACATTAAAAGAGAGAAGAGGAAATTAATAAAATCATTTCAATCCATTATTGTTTCAAGCATTGAATTGAGACTGATCTAGAGTGCTAGGTGGTTATTTGCTTCCCTGCCAAAGTTAAATTCATAGTAATGTTCTAATGGGGTTTGGGGAGGGATGAACAGTATGCATTCTGATTTGTCATATAGCGATGGACAAGGTAATTATAAATGTGCCCTGTTAGTCTGCACACGAGTTGCTGAAGAAAGATACTTTTGTCAGTTTCTGATCCTATTTTCTTCATCCTTGCATGCTGCTTTCATGCACTAAGACCAAAGAGAGAGAAGGAAACTCACAACTCTCAAATGAATGGCAAACTAGGAACAGATTTTTCATGTGAGCTCCTCTGAAACACTGGCCTCAGGCTGTGTTGGTGTGTGGCTCAACAGCAATCAGAGGTCATAATTTCATTGGCGGTTAGCATCAGGTTTAATTTTTCTAATATGTTACATTTACCCAAATGTCTGGTTTCAGTTACACTCGAGCACTGGCTGAATCTGCTTTGAGCAGCAGGATATTTTAAGGTACCTGAAAGGCTACAAGAATGTTTATGGAACACATATTCAAATTATTTTTAAATGCTTTCCTTTCTAAAGACAAAAAATGTGCTTTTGGAAACCATTTAACAGTAGTAGCTAATGGTAGGTGCGCGCTTACTCGAAGAAATGACCTCAAGGAATAGGTGAAACAGTTAACAATGCTGCCATCTACTGATTCCCACAATTAGGAATGTCCCTGCTGGGCAGTTTTTCAGGGGTGATGCTTGAGATTTGTAAGATCAAGAAAATGATAAAGTATTTCTTTCCATTGCCTTAGGAATGTGACCAGGTTCACATCGATGATGTGTCTTCAGATGACAACGGTCAAGACCTAAGGTACAAGAGAACTGAACAAGAGAAAATGTTTATTTGCAAGTTCTTTCCTGGGAAAGTGCTAACCCGCTGTAATGCTTACTGTAGCCTGCTCTCTCTTAGCTGTCAGCCTTCGCAGCCCAGCAAAGTGAGTAGCTGGTTGAGTATCACCTGTTGCCTTTTGTAAGCCTGTGTTTTCTTGTCTCTGACCAGCACCTATAACTTTGGAACTGATGGCTTTCCTGCAGCTGCAACCAGTGCAAACTTGTGCCTAGCAACAGGGGTGCGAGGAGGAGTGGATTGGATGCGAAAACTGGCTTTCCGCTACAGACGAGTAAAAGAAATATATAACACCTACAAAAATAATGTCGGAGGCAAGTGACTGTGGAATATCTTGCAAATACAGATCAGAAGTAGTAAAAGGGAAGAACATTTGGTTGCTGTTCCCTTTTTAACATGGTAGTGTTCAGTGACATGTTGAGTTTGCAGTGTGTGGAAAATTGTCTCTGAGCTATCGAAAGCAAAGGAAAATGACAGAGCATCCCTTCATTTCGGTGCAGACATGCCCTTGTCTACTCCACAGGTCTTCTCGGTCCAGCAAAAAGAGAGTCTTGGTTACAACTAAGAGCAGAAATTGAAGCCTTGACGGATTCTTGGTTAACACTTGCACTGAAAGCACTCACCCTTATTCATTCAAGGTGAGTATGAAGAGTACAGAGGAATTTGAAAACTTAAGGATGTTTGCTGATGATGTGGAAGGGGCTGACTGGTCCGGCGAGCAAAATGCTGAACCTCAAGTATCTTCTCATTCCTTGTTCTGGTCTCTGACCACGCCGCACCTTGTTTCCTTGTAAGGTGGAAAAAAAAACCCCTTCTTTGCAAGCAGTAATAATAATGAAGAGAGGTTCTGGTGGGAGAGATCAGGTTTTCCTTGTTCTGTTTTGTTTTGTTAAAAAAAGGGTATCTGTGTTTTTTTCTTGTGTAGGACAAACTGTGTGAACATTCTCGTAACAACTACTCAGCTAATCCCAGCTCTGGCAAAAGTCTTGTTGTATGGACTAGGGATTGTATTTCCCATCGAGAATATTTACAGTGCAACTAAAATAGGTGAGCTGTTTTCATAATGTTCTTATTAGGATCTCTATCTATTTATCAGTGCTTTCACTGAAGCAAGTACAGAAATCGATAATACCTGATCTCATAACAGTATGTGCTAAAGCATCCTAAAAGTGATCTTCAAACGTTTATCAAGATCTAGCACAGAAAGTTTCATAGAGCTCTATTAACACTGCTACAGCCTCTGTTAGGAAGAAATATTATTGGCTTTCTTCATCATTTCCTAAGACTGTGAGGCAATGGGCTATGTAGCAGTTGCAAAGGCTTTTTAGGTGGGGGCAAGTACAGCGTGCTGAAGTTTCCCAAGATTATCAGAATAAATTCTGTGAAAGTAAGCCTGGGCTTCATTTGTTTTCATGGACTCTGGATCATACGTTGGTAAACAATCTACCAGAAGCAAGAATGTTTAGCTGCAGACTGTAACTAGGTTTATTCATATTGACTGTAATAAGCCTCAGCCTGGCAAATGTTTATTTCTGCTTTCTGTTTCAATATAAAGGATGTTATTTTGAGTACATAGGACCAGATGGCAACAGTGGTTGTAGTTCTTAACATGATTATGACATATCTGTTCTGTCTCAGATTCCTTCAAAATTGTGAGCTACGTGAAAGCATTTTGCTTGTGTTCTTAAGTATCTATAATACAAGCAGCTCAAATGGCGGAGAAAATACAGTGGGTTATTTTTGTTTGGGTTTGGTTTTAAGACAAAACTTCGTTGAGAGTTTGGTGTAGAAATTACCAGAGATGTAGACAGCATTACCATCACAAATTTAAAACTCTTTCCTGGGTAGAAATGTTATGGTGCTACCTGTCAAAACTTCAAAGTCAATTAAAACTTTGAATTATAATTCTTCAAATACACATTTTAATTACATTATCTTTTCATAAATATTCACTTGTAACTTCACATACACAGAACAGAAAGGCATTTAGGAAAACTGCCTGCAGTCACTGACTGTCACAGGAAATCGTGAGCTTTTTGTAGCTGGGCACAATTCATCATTTTCAAGCTCTGTTCTGACTTGGTGTTGGAAGTCCCTGGTGCTACTGTTAAAGGGTGTGATTGAGGAGTTTGGCCTTTCTTCTGGCTAGGAATTTGTTGAATTTTCAACCTATTTGTTCCTGCACTGGATTGTGTTCTGCAGCTGAAATCACTATTTTGAACAACACTTCTTTTCCCCGCTGGCTGTGGTAGACAGGCTGCTCTGCAAGGACCTTGCCCGTGTATTGATTTACAAGCATTTAAATCTCAATCTTTTGTGTGACCTTCTGAAGTCAGATTACTACTGTGTCAGGAGTTGTGATTAATCTTGTCACAGGGTATGGAGAAAAATCTAGAATTTCAACTCAGATTCAGCTTGCTCAGTTGGGGTTACTGGACAGAAACAGCCAGCAGAGCATTCTCCTGGTAGGCAAGTTACCCCTGAAACCTGTTTCAGATTAGGGAAGAAGACAAGAAAGGTGATATTGTGGACCTCTAGTATGCTATGTCTACCATGTCATGTGTACTAATGGGTGTCAGAGAGCTGATTTTAAGGTTGCCTGTCAGCTGCTATTGCAGGAATAAAGCTGCCGTCAGCCTTGATATGCTGTCCTGTGGGAAAAGGTCTTCTCTCCCTAGAGTTCTAATAGTGCATTCAAAATGTTGGGATGGTGTGGACTAAAATGGTATTTATTTGATGCCATCCCATCATCACCTGTCCTGAAGAGTGTTATTTTTTCTTTCAGGAAAGGAAAGCTGTTTTGAGAGAATAATTCAAAGATTTGGAAGAAAAGTAGTCTATGTTGTTATTGGGGATGGTGTCGAAGAAGAACAAGGCGCAAAAAAGGTAATGGCCTGTTTCAGTGCAGGTTGATTTTGAGAGTCTGAGAGCAAAGGTGGCTTTTCTTTGATGTGGGGCAACATGCACTGACATTTGTGGGTTTTATCTTTGTTCTATGAAATAAGTTTTCTCCATATGGAGCTGCATAAAACTGTGGATAACGACATGCCCCGCTGTTCTCCGAAAGGCTCATTCCCCTGTGTCTGTTCCATGTGTTTCTGAAAAAAAGCCAGAAAGTGGACCCCAGCTTTTTTGCCAATATTGGCATCCCAAAATACCACACAGGAGGACATGAATGCAAGCGAAAGATGGCAATTCTTGCTGATGTGGCACAGTGTGCTGTTTGACTCGATGAAGTAATTGTTTATCACACTGGGAAAAGCTCTGCAGTACTAGAGCTGTTCTTCTTAAATTTCAGTTTTCTTGTGCATCACTAACTTGGATTCTGCATTCAGGTAACTCCTGGAGGCTTTTCCTGAATTCACAACCTCAGTTAACTGAGCAGAGGACACTATTGGACTGTCTTTATTATTTTTTGTTTTCCTCTGGAAAAATTTACTATTATTTCCCCCCAGAGTGGAGTAAGCTCTGTAAAAAATTGTCAGTACTGCCCACTGACAGTTAATAAGCAGTGTTGCTAGCCTTGCTGCTCCACCACAGTACAGCAGATTCAGAGTCTTCACTTGGAGGAATGAGACAGAATTTTGCCTACTTGAACAATACAATAAAGAGTAGGAAAAGGGGCGTTTCTGCTCTTGCTACTTTTTACAGGTAAATTGCTTTTTTTACCATGGACCCCTCTGTTTCCACTCCTATATGTGTTTCCACTGTAACTTTCCAAATTGCAGAAGTGAAACTAATTACTCTGCATGGCTTTTTAACAATCACTGCCTGGTTTTGATTTATGAAATCCAGGTCTTGTGCCTCCAAAATGTTGTGAGTAGGTTCCCAGCTCGTCCCAGCATTTTGCAGTCTCGGTTTTATACAGCCCTTTGGAGGGCTGACAGGAACCGTTTGCTCCTTTCTCCTGCAGAAATGCCTTTCATCTTTGCAGAAAAACGTTTTCCTGCTGAACAACNTTCTCTTTGTTCCTTTTCCCTTGCTCAGTGAAACACTGTTGTATATGATAATGGCAAGAGTAGTCCCTTCTGTAACATTATCTAGTTCAGTCCTTTTTTCAACAGGAAACATGACTCAGAAAAGCATAAGAAAATGCCTTTACTGTCACTAAGTGAAGTAGCAGTATAGAAAGTTCCTTTGTGCCATCACTTCTGTATGTTCTACCTCAGTGGAAGGTATTTTCAGATGCAAATCTTGTTAGGTGCTCTGGATTAAATTATCTGCTGCAGCAATGCCAGAGAAGTCAATATACTTATTGACCAGCAGCCTTATCTTGCTGCAGAAGCTATTAATTTGATTAAGGAAAATGTTTCTATGATGCTTGGCCTGCTTCAGAGTAAGTTTCACTGAAAAAATAGTCACCCTGGGCTGGTTTTAGGTAATGGTGAAGGAAAACCGTAACCACTTTGATAGAACTAAGGAACAATATACTGTCCAGGTGCTCAGGAAATGCTCTCCAATTGCTAATGGGTACTCTTCCATGATGGCAGACAAGACCTATTCTGAAGTGAATACCCTGAAATTCATTCACTCTGTAGTCCTTCTAATTATAGAATCATAGAATGTTTTGAGTTGGAAGGAATATCTGAAAGCCATCTAGTACCACCCTCATACAAAAAGCAAAGACATCACTCACTATGCCAGACTGCCCAGAGCCCCATCCAGCCTGACCTTGAATGGCTCCAGGGATGGGACCTCCACCACCTTCCTAGGCAGCCTGTTCCTGGGATCCCCCACCCTCAGATTCAAGAACTTTTTCCTCATGTCCAGACTCAATCTGCCCTTTTCCAGCTTAAAACCATGACCCTTCATCCTATTGTTCCCTGCTCTTGTGAACAGTCTTACCCACCCTGTTTAGGGATTGAAAGGTTGTTACAAGGTCCCCCTGGAGCCTTCTCCTCCTCAGGCTGAACACTCCCAACTCTCTCAGCCTGTCCCAATAGCGGAGGTACTCCTTGTCTTCCTCTGGACCCACTCCAAAAGGTCATTGTCCTTTTATTGAGAGCTCTAGAGCTGGATGTAGCACTCCAGGTGAAGTCTCACCAGGGCAGAGCAGAGAGGCAGAATAACTTCTCTTGATCTGCATCAACTTCTCTTGATCCTGATGCAGCCCAGGATGCAGTTGGCCTTCTGGTCTGCAATTGCACACTGGTGGCTCCTGTGCAGCTTTTCATCCACTAGTACCCCCAGGCCCTTTGCCACAGGGCTGCTCTCCAGTAGGACTTTCCCTAGCCTGGTCTGATACTTCTAATTGCTAACCCTTGTCCTTCACTGGAAGCACGCTTTCCATATTCCTTACAGTGTTCCTTTGCTGATCCTGTACCGCTTTTAGGCTTGCTTGTTAATATTAATTAGCTAGTCATTGTTCCTGACCGGTTCTGTGCTGTTTGCCTTCTGTGATGGGTAGGAGGTAAAATTGGAGTACAGTAAACATGCTGCTGGAAATAGAAAGTTTCACATTGTTTTCAAAATTTCTCAAATTACAAGTTAGAGAACAATTTGGAAAATTTAAAAAGGGCATCAGTGCAGATTTAGGAGTTTACTCAGGAAGTACTGAAGGAGGATGAAGACAGCTTCTCAGAGAAGCTGTAGATAAAATGCCCGGGGAACTCAGAACCTGTCATAATAAATTTCTTGCGGTTTGCCTCCTAAAGGTACCAGAACACAAGCTGAGCCAGTGAAAAGGTGAACATGGCTATGTGAGCCTTCAGAACATTGTTGAATTTCAATGAGTTTCCCATGGGTTTTACAGAATATTTTCCTCATGAAAGTTGATTGTTACTCTTTCTTTTTTCTTTTTGCTGACAATATAATTCCAGGTTTAGAGTGTAAAGATAGTTCTTAATGAGATTTTTTTTCCATTCATGGATGAAATAATAAGTGCTTTTTCATGGCATTTGTCGGTTTGGTTTATTAAGGTTCTGTGCAAAGGTATTTGGGCTCCAGACAGATTTTATTACAGCTAATAGGAAAAACCCCTATGTGTTTATGAGTAGCTTTAAGATCAGTGCTGACAATGAGCTGTTATACAAAAAACTGGGGTGAAACTCTTTTCCAAGTGATGTGAGCAACGCAACAGCTATTCTGAATCACCATAGCTGTGTTCTTAACACCTGCCAGGGATAGACCCACAAGGAACAAATATGTTTTGATAGTAGAAAATACTTTCACTTCCTTTACCTTTTGATTTTCATTCAAGTTCTGTTCCCTTTCTCAAACTACCCACATGCTTCATATATAGATTATTTTTCTTAGACTTTTTCTAGAACTAGTTTTTTTCTTCTCCAGTGTAATGATATCTATTTTTCTTACAAAATAGGAAACCTCTCCATTCCTCATTATCTCCTGACACATTTCCAGTTGTTCCTGTTGGTAAATAGGCTTGCTGTTATTGAGAACTCCTGCTGAGGGGGTGGGGCAGAGAAACACAAAAGGCTCAAGGATTTAAGAGCTCTTCTTCTCTTGTAGTGTTGCTGTATCCTTGAGAAAAACAATGGGTGTGTCAAGAGACCAGAATGCTTGGGGTTATTTTTACTTGTTGTCTGTGCTGTTCACAGCATGCTATGCCCTTTTGGAGGATCTCAAGCCACTCTGACCTTATGGCCCTTCACCATGCCTTGGAACTGGAGTACTTGTAGCAGCTCAGCAGCACTTTGAAACCTCAGAGCCTCCTTCTGCTCATGGATTGGATGTCTGAGTCTTGTGTCAGCATCGGACTAGAGAACCTTGTGATTTCAATATGCTGATGTACAGCTGCAATTGGTCTTAACCTTTGCCCTTTAAGTAAACGGAGGAGCATGTCTTTTTCTTCAGAACAGCTGTTGACTCCGGTACTGAGTCCAACAAACATAAGCCATGTGAATGTTTAGCAACTCATCTTTACTGTATTTGCTACAAAAACTAAAAACAAGAGGAAAGAAAAAAGAGAAAATTGAAGGTTCATACCTGTGAAGAAAATCAAGGACCTGCAGTGCTTTGCAGTTTGTAGACTCTTCAATGTGACACACTGTTACTTCAACATCACAAACTTGATTGCACAATGAAGACTGAGATTTTTTGAAATATCAGTGGAGTGATTTTCTTGTAAAGAAGATTTACTTTTTGGTTTCGTATACCCAGGGTACTCTGTACATCTTTACTTATTTATGAACAGACTATATTTTGACATCATGTAACTGAGGATATATATAATAGGTTTAAAGGCTCTTACAAGCCTTTGCCTTATGGTACGGCAAATGCTTTTGTTTTTAGCACATTGCAGAGTAGTTTAAAATATGTCTAATTTAAAGGAATAAGTACATCACTGAGACAATCGTGTACAGGAAGGATTTTTTTGTGTAAATTTTTAATAATTAATGATTCTTTTACATAATGTTAAGGTAAATGCTATTGAAAGATAGTTATGCCTTGCTGATGAAGAATGAGGCCATATGTGCACAAACTGTTGTGCAGTGCCTTTTCAGTGTGTTGGATATAAATATGTAGATAATGGATCTTTTTAGATAAATCTGTCAAGACCAAAAGCATGGATGTCAAGTGTCAATAGGAATTGGGTTTTGTTTCTCTCTGCTGTTTTCTCTACTTTTTTCTTCACTCACCTGCTCCGATTCTGAGATTTCTTTATTTCTCCCCCATGAAGAAAACTGATGAGAAGTCCTTTGCTGTCTTCTGTTTCCTCTTTCAAAGTTAACATATAAACCCTGTTTTAGAGTATTGAGTTGGGAGATTCATTCCATAAGCAAACAGAGAAAGAATACAAATATATTTTATAAAGCGACATAAACTGCAATCTTGGTACCAAATAGTTTTTGTCCCATCCAAAACCAAAGGAAACTGTAATCACAATTATTTTTAGAAGTCAGAAATGAGAACATTTCGGAGTAATTGAACAATACTCGCATACAATTAAGTTTTTTAATCCTGTTCCAACAGGAGTCAGCTTTTCCTGAGATATAACATCCATTGCCGGCAATGGAAAGACTAAAACAGTTTTCACCAAGGTGTTAAAAATTGGTTTTGTCTCTACCAGTTACAGGACAAACCTAGACTGTGTCTGTCTGTGATTTGGCCTTTCTCTATCTTGGAAGTCCATGATCTACTTGGTCAGATAAACTCCTAATCTGACTTTTCATCTTGAATTGTACCAATTCCCTTTGCTCGATTTAAGTATTTTCAGTAAAAAGAAGCCTCAGCTTTAATGAAGAAAGAAGCCTCCGGCTTTTCTTGTTTTCCATTGCTAAAAACACCAGCCTTGAAACAGCTACCTACAAGCTACAAAGCACCAAAGTAGCTGCCAAGCAACACCCTTCTCTATTGGAGGAATAATATTGCTGCTAGAATTCAATGTTTGTGTACTCCTCTACTACCAACAGAGAAGTTTTTACCCTACAAAGTCTTGCACATGTGCTTTAATTTACCCACTATGAGTGCTGGAATTCATGTAGTACTGACATCTGTATGTAAAGCACATTGTGGTTGTTTTTTAGAGTTGAGACTATAATTAGCCTTCTTTTTTTTTCTCAAGCAAAGTAGGCAGAGATGGGGGGTTGGGATTTTTGGGTTTGGGGTTTTTTTCTCTTTTCAACTTCTAGTCACTCACAGACTGAAAAATATAGACAGCGTATCTGGGCCTTATTGTACAAAATGTGTGTTGTGTCCACAATTGTGTACAGACTTTTTCTTCATTGATTTTGTTTTAAATTAATAAAATTGATTTGTGAACATATCAAGTATTGTGGAAGTCTATGATATTCCCGCCTTTTACGTCGGGAACAAGGAGATAGCTTTCATTTCTTTTCTGGCCCAAAGCAGACATTCTTCACCCAGTAGTGTGTCCTGTTGAACCCTTAAATTGGAAACAAAAAGTTGTAATCTGATTTACAAAACACTTGATTAGATGGCAGCAGTAGTTTTGCTTATCAGCAGGAGCTGGTGAGGATCAGTGCACAACAGGGACTTGGTGCTTTGTGTCCTGGAAATGTGTACCTAAGTGACTCATGGAAGTAAACAGCTGAACGTGCCACAGTGCCTCTATCATCTGAATCAAAATGGATGAGTTTTGTTGTTCCCAAAATGTCACTTAGGACTCCTGTGTAAGGATTTACAGGCCTGAACATCTCTGGGAATTAAGCACTGATTTTTATCTTTTACAAGGACAGAGCAGAACTGTCCTTTAAGGCAGGAGAAGAGCAACAGTGCCAACCATTTTATAGAAGATGCTGTAAATATATATATATATTTAGATAGATAGATAGATAGATAGATAGATAGATAGATAGATAGATAGATAGATTAGATAGATAGATCGATCTTCACTCTTCTATGGAGAGGAAGGTACATGCCCAACCCTACATCTCTCACCTTCCACAAATTTATCCTAATTAACAACTTCTAGAGTAGTCTGCCTAATAAATATCCTCAGCTCCTCCTGGAACTTCCATGACACCCTGCACAAAGGGATTAGTCAAACCAGACAATGCAGAACAGAAGTCATTAAACCAAAGAATGGGAATGGCTGTGCTATATGGCAGCATCAGCCACCAGAAGAACACGTGTCCATCAGCCATGATGGTTGTTTGGCAGTGGCCTTTGCTCCTTTGAAACCTTTGAGTTGAGGCTAGTGGGCACAAGTGCTGAGTTTCTGGCCCTGTGAGGCCAAGTTTTGTGCTGTGTTTTTGAGATACAGGTGTACTGAAAGGAGAGATGGCTAGTCCCTCAAGCCAAGAAAGGCATGGTTTAGTCACATGTGGGTTTGTGTCTTTGAGAGAAAAAGGATTAAGACAGTGTATCTTTTTGCTTGAACAGATTGTCCAATGACTAGAGGAGAGATCAGTAATAGAGCATTGCAACTGCTCCCTGTATGGCACAGAATTATTGATGCTCACGTATTTTCTGAGCAATTTGATCCTATTGCCACCTGAGGTGCTTAAAGTGCCTGGCAAGTGTCTTAGGAGATTTAGGAGAAGTGTCTACTTTACAACAATCTGATGGCCCTGGGGTGAGCTGGGAACCAAGACTGAGTATATGTAAACAGACAAAACAGTGCAAATAACTCTTAACTTTACAGACTGTAGGATCTGATAGCTTTAGGTGAGGAACGGGATAATAGTTTCACTGAAGAGTCTGACTATGTCTCACTTTAGGTAACTGGAATTCTTTCTCTATCTAGCCTCTAGCATGTCCCTCATACCTGTGGAAGAGGAAGATAACCTGAATTAAAAAGTCATAATACCACAGCTTAGCTTTTTAACTAGCCTGTGGTACTGTCAAAGTCCAGGTACCTTTCCTTTATTGTCTCCATGCTTTTTCCCTTTCCTCCAATAAATATTTGCTTGAATTTTGCTGCAAGAATTTCTTTGGCGTGCTTGCTGCAAGATCCTCAGTCTCACTATGTGGGAAGGACTCTGTTCCACTATGACATCAGGTGTCAGAAATTGTCATCCCTTAGGTGTGTAGGTTGCAATGCTCCAAAGAGCATTGGTAGGTAATCAGTAAAGGTCACTGAGTGGAGAATCCATCACTCCAAGTCTCCTAGCAGCTACCCAGGGAAGTTACAGAACAAGGGACAGTTTCTTGGCAATCTTGTCCCACCGTCTTTATGAAGTGGATGGCCATCTTAATCACGGCAAGAAGAACAAGGATGTGCTGTAACTCAAGGTTGCTTTCCGATGAGGATACTGTGAATCAAGAGGAGTCTGGCTGCAGTCCTTCTTTTGGCTCATCTTGAGCCTCTGGCTCTGTCCCCATCACCTGTGCACAGCTGCAGCAGAGCCTCTTACTGTTGGCCAGGAAGATCACAGCAGGAATGTGGAAGTCTGTGGTGCATGTGTCCTGGAGCCTATTAACTATGGGAACCAATACACACATTTGCCAAGCTTGGGCATGACAGTGGAAATAAAATTGTGTGTTACTGAGCTTGTTGCCTGACCGATCTGCAAGAGAAAACACCCCATGCTCTCATTCACAAATCTGTGAGAGATAGATAGATCTCTTACTTTAGCCCACCCAAATCATCCTTCATTATAGCTGTGTGCCAGCTTTTCATTTTCTGTTAGTGCAAGTAAACATTCTGTCCCACTGGGGAAAAGAGATACTGAATTCTGTGCTGATATTCTGCATTTCTGTTTTCTAAGTGGCTATTAGTTCCTGTTAATGGTGTTAGAATAACAGCAGAAGGAAACCAGAAGATTTGGATTAATGCAAAGGAAAATACAGCCCTGCCAGCTCTCATGGAAGTCACATGACATTGCCAACTAATACTTTGTGGAAGTTGGCCCAAGGCACAAGTAGGATATTAGTAATCTGCCCTGTCCACCATTGCTTCACTACCACTGGCAGTTATTTTGCGGGGAAGAGGAATTTGCAGCTGGAGTTTTGTTTCTTACTTGTTCTTTGAAATCTTCTGCATGGACTGCCTACTACTTCTCCCTGGAAGGCTGGCCTTTGACACTGTGCTTTTTCCAGTCTCATATGTAGATGCAGCATTGTTTTCCAAAGTAGAAACTGAAGCATTTACAAAGGAAAACCCAGTCTGTATCATTTTCTGCATTGGCAGAAATTGTCAGATTTGATATGGAAGTGATATAAGAAGACTGCATTGCACTGAGTAGGGGGAATCACAGAGACAGGACATGTAATGCAGAAGAGAGAAAGAACTATCAGAAACAGAAAAAAGAAAACATTATTCAGTTTGGAAAAAGTGAGATAATAATTCTGGGGAAAAACAATCCAGAACAAGGTGTACAGAAGAATGATGAGTTGTCTGGCATGGAGTGCATAGCTGGGCATTGCACTCTCCATGGAGAGAGCTTGGAGCTTCAATAAGGGGCTACTAAAGTAAGCTACTAATGCTGGAGTTGTGCCCAAAATCCTGCTCTCACTGGAAACTTGAGCATCACATCTTGCCCCTTGACTGATGACTGGGAATACTTTCCCAAAAGCAGCTGCCAGCTTCACACAGGAGGCTGCCTTCAAGCAGGAGTGAAGGCTGCCCGTGGCAGGAAGTGCTCCATTCATCCTGTGTGGGTCCCACTGCTCACTCTCTCTGCAGAAGCATTAGTGACCACTCACACAGGATACAAGTTACTTTAAGTCTGCTGTCAAAACTATTCATATCTGTGCACTCTTGAGAGGTTGTCTTATATTCATTTGGAGAGTCAGCAGAGTTTTGTGAGAGTGGACAAAGACAGGAGAGGAAGCAAGCAAGCATCTGGGCTCTCAGAGAAGCCAGCACAGGAGGATGGTGTTTTCAGAGAAAGAACATTTTGCCTCTGTATAGCTGCCTTATGCAAGATACAGGAGGTCCTACCAGCTGACACTTAACTCAGGACTCCTACTTCTGAGGCATGTACTCACACTGCCAAATTACTGTGATGTCCTTGCCCACCTCAGCTAAATCCATTGTGTGGACTGAAACAGATGATTCAGCGTGAGGGAACAATGATACCTGTTTTCTCTCCTCATCAGAGAAAAATAAATGCAGTTCTTGGTACAAAGTTGAGCAACTGAATAGAAACAAAATTATGATATTCCCTTTTTCCTTAATAGGAGATTAAGTTAATACTAAATTCACATTCCAGCTCCTAAATCTACCTGTGCAGTCACAATTTATATGTTACCCCCTACATATTCAGTAGAGCATCTCTGTCACAGATACCAGAGTTCCACTTACATGCCGCTTACATGGTATTTGTCATCAATTTGAGGTAGCAGGAGGCTAGTACAGAAGGTAAATTCTGCAGGGCTGCTCCTGATATCTTCTTATAAAATGAGAGTTTGAAATCCGATTTTAAAGGCCCAGATTTATCCCCAGTAACAAATATTCCCAGAGCTCTTTAAGACAGAAAGTATTTGAACAGGAGTTGGGAAAAAACCCCTAAATAATACTCTTCATTCTCTAGAAGACAAAGAAAGCTTGGCAAAATAAAATTAAAACAGAAGCAACAAATACCTCTTTTAAATGGCCATTGCATGGGAAAAATAAGCTCTTGTAAATATTAGTAATTTTTTCTTGTATTCTTACAGTCCAACTAAAATACATCCTTCTGTAATATTTTGGTCCAGCTTTTCTCAAATGCATGCTTTTATGCCACCTGATTACTCTCCCCACTGCTCCAGTTATCATGTGAATTAGCAGGTCTCAGGGTCTTTGGGCATTTCCCTACAGAAGTCACAAACCAGGTCATGGATGCACAGGACAGGTAACAGACTCAAAGTCAGTATCTCATTTGGGGAACGTGCTTTTTGCCATTAGCTGGTTTTATTCAACAGGCATGCAAAATGTCAGCTGAGAAGTTCAGTATCTGAACAGTTCTTTGAAATTTTCTTTATTACAAATAAGCAAAACTGGAATCTATGGCTGCTATAAAACTGCTTCATTTGAAGTAAAATACTAAATTTCCATCAAAATCTGAACTGTACATTACAAATCTGAGAGACTGGGGAAACCACTGGGTTCTATAAAAGTTATGGGCATTTGTGCAGCATCTGTAACTGTATCAGACTCTGAAAGCTTCATATTTATGCTTAATGCTTTGTCTTTTTTCCCACCAGGAATAGAAATGGGACCAACCCAGTTATTGCTGTGGCCATCCTGAGCCAGAGCTTTTTCTGAAGACTTTCATTTGTTTCCTTTCTAGGAAATATGGTTTCATGTTATTTCTTCCTTCCTGCTTAGCAGTCAAGTCAAGCTGAGCTTCTGGGTCATGAGAGAAGACATTTTATTTTTACCACCTGTTACCCACGTTCTGTGAAGAACTAATCCCACTAGTTCTTGTTCTTGCTATTACAACTGTTTTACTAGTGGGTGCAGTGCCCTCCTGTATATTCAGTGGTATCCATTCATTTTAAACATTGAAGTCTGAGAGAAGGTGTTTGGTACTGCCACAGTAGTGTGTAATAAGTTCCCTTCGTTCTGAGATGGAGAGTATGGTACCTGAAATGTGCAGAAGTTGTAACAGTTCAGATACTAAGATTTTCCACAGGCTTATAATAACTTTCATCAGTACCAAATACAGACTGATGTTCTAACCGTGTGCAAGTCTCTGGCAGGACTTTGTTGTGTCTGGTCAGCTTTCTAAAACCATTCCAGTAGTTTTGAAAACATGCTGGCAAACGAGTCTGGTCCACAAGACACCAGTTTAATTCTTAGACAGCAGATTTCTGATTCATATACATGGTATTCTAAAATGTGGAAGTACATGGGATTCCTACACTCTGTGTTTCCTGATTAGAATAATCCTCGACTGATGATTTTACTGTCCAGATGACAAATTGCTAATAAATTTCTAGTAAAACAAAATCTTATTTGAAATGATGGCCTAACTGTTATGTAAAAGAAGAATAGACTATTGAAATATTTTGTTGTGTAAAGTACTCCAACTGTGACTGCTACTTTCAAATCAATCTGCTAATTACACTGTGTCAGCATCGTAGGTGACATTCACTCATTTCTGTTGATCCAGAGGTATCAAGCACAGGGAGACTTTGGCTTTCATAGATGGAAAAAATAATGTAATCCTCTCCTTTCTAATGAGAAATGGGAAGTAGATCCCCATCAATCATTCTTTCAATCAGAAACAAGGAACAGCTGTAGCCTGAGGTTAAAACTAATTATCCCCACAATTCAGTAGAGAAATTGAGATTTGTATTTTAGCACTTTGGATTATTAATCCACTGATAGAATTAAATAACATTGCTTTTAATCTACTAGAAGGTGGCAAAGAGAGAAAAGCTAAGATGCAGCACATTTGTGTCTGAAGTGATACATGAGCATGCTTAAATATGTGTATGCTCTGCATCTATGTAAGTACAAGTACTTCCTAAATCTTTAATCTGTATCTCTAGTTCCAGTCATGCAAATTTCACTTCCAGCATCAGTTGTGCCAGGAATACCAGGAGTTCCTAAGTGGACATAAAGCCACCATGTGTCCTCCTGTCACTGGTTTGTCTCAACCACTGCCTGGTTTGCTATTAACGTCATTGGTTGATCAGTTGATGAGTCTGAGAGAAAGTAACCAACTAATGTAGTTAATATGCTCATGGGCCAAAGCAAATGAAAAAACAAGGAGGGTTGTGAAAACCACTTTAAAAGTCATAGGCAAAACCAAAGACTAGAATGACTTGGGGAAGAAGGGCAATAAACACATCTAATTCACACAAGAGAAAAATCCCAACGCAAAGACATGCAGACTTAATCACACATTCTTACTACCTCTACCCCTTCAGGAGGAAGGAAACCTCCAACAGTGTTTTAACCTTGTGGGAATATAATATCCACTTTTAATCCGTTTGTACATCCTCAGTGCAAGCAAAAGACAAAATGTCTTTTAAAGGCCAGTTCTCTGCTCCCTGCTCCTCCTATACAATCTTCCATTTCCAGCACACTGGTTCCTATTGGCCATGAATGGGAGAAAACTCTCCATTTCAGCAAACAATGGGTTGCAGGTGAAACCTTTCCTCTGTTGATCTCTGAGGTCCAAAATTCACACTCTTTGCATTCACCATGTTCCAAGGGCAAAGTGGCTGCTATGTTCAGCCCAGTGTCATGTAGTCCTCTCCAAATAAAGACCAGACCAAAGTAACTCACTCCCCACCGAGAGCAGGAAACAGAAAACACTAAACTAGCTGTACCAGTTGCAAATTCAGCTTGGAGTTCTTACCTGCTGGTCACAGGTTGCCAAAGTAACTGCCCAATCCCTTAGAGTGAGAAACCTGCCCAAATTCAAACCACATCTTCCCACCCATAAACCAGCCACCAATCACCCTCTTGTTTTACACATAGAATCACACACAGAGAATGTTATGCATTAGAAGGGACCTCAAATGATCATCTAAGTCCAACCCCTGCTGCCAAAACTATCAATTCAGTGTCAAAATGAATCAGGACGTAAAAGCAGCAGCATGTTCCTGTGCCATTCAGCAGCCATAAGGCTGTCATTAAGAGCCTCAACTCCGTACATGCAGGGAGTGCTCTGCCATGGCTGTATTCAAGCTATCCAATACACAGCTCTACTCCGTATACATGCAGAGCACATTCCTCAACTCCAGTGGTCTTCTCCTTCTGTCATACCTAACAGAAATTCCCTGCGTTTGCAGTCAGTGTAGCTGCAAGAATATGAACTGTGAAATAGCAAAACTGTGAGTTGTGGTCATGGCTTTTTTTGCAGATTGAATGCCTGGTTTTAAAATTCAGGACGAGTCATGAAGTCACAGTCACATGTCTCTTTCATTTCCTACCTTCACTAGAAGAGAATTTTCAGTTTTAGTTTCATGTTCAATGTTTTCCAAAGGTGGCCAGGATAAAATAAATACAATACCATGTGTTTATGCCTATCACTAGAAGAAAGAACTTTGTTTCAAACTCAGTACAATACTCTTTAACCACATACAACATTTAAGCCTATCTAAACAATGCCAGGAGGAAACAACTGCATTAAGCATATACATATAATTAATCATTGGTTCTCTAAAACACAGATTAAGGACAATGTTAGTGACATAGCCCACAAAAAAAATGAACGGTGGAGCCTTAACGTTCAGACTAACCCTGGCATCCTTACAAGTTCATAACCATCCATTCGTAACCAACTCTGCCATCCTTACAGACTCTTGTAAACCTACAGTGGTTTGTAATGTTCTTTTCAGCAAAGAGTAAGGCAAACAATTATACATTGAAGGGCACTGCTATGATTACTCTAAGTTGAACCCATGCAAAGATGTCATTTTGTTATTCATCAGAACTGACAATGTGTCCTGCCAGAACTCCCCAAATCCTCAGCATTCTAGCACAGACAGTAAATCCTAAAGAACCCTGCTTTAGTAACATTAATTGTCATGGTTGCTGAAAAAGACCAGACACCCAAAAACCATACAGAATAATAGCAACAGCCTCTGACTACACACCCAGCTTGTGGTCATTGCAACTTTGCCACGACATTTCAGCTTGCTAAATACTGACTGCATCAGTCTGCAAATATTCCAGTTCTTCATTGAAGAGTTGTTGATAGTGCTTGGTAGATAATGACGGTTCCAGTTCTTAAAAGATGAAATGATGGGGTAGGATTAAAAGCAGCAAAATAAATAAGTGGTTTTGGTTGAACAGTGTACCTGTTTGAAAGACTTATCTAAAATACAGACAGTAGTACATGGAGAAAGGATAACCCGGGCTAGGAGAAATTATTTGGCTTAGAAAGCATGGTGCATGCCATGCTAGTATGGTTAATTATAGAGTCCATGTTAGCTGAAATATCTTGCAATAGTTTGTCTGGGGCTTAATCCTCCTCTCTCCAGACTTTAAGAAGAATAGGAAGAGCTCTATAGCAGGAGTAGGCAGGCTGCAGCACAGCCACATAGGGTACACTGCTGAATATTACATCTTCACTTATTCCTTTGCTGCACTTTTAGGGACAACTGAGCCCCTTCAGAGCTAGATCAAAAGTACAGAACCTTCTGCAATATTGTACAGCATGTTCATTCCCTGGAGAGTGCAAGGGAAAGGGAAAGGGAAAGGGAAAGGGAAAGGGAAAGGGAAAGGGAAAGGGAAAGGGAAAGGATCAATATGGACAGCAGCAAGGAGTCCCTAACCTCATCTACTGTTGTCCTCCAACCAACACACATCATAGAAATACATACTGCAGTTTGAGCTGATATCCTTTGTGAGTCAAAATAGCACATTGGAAGAGCAAGGACCCATACAGTATCCAAGAGGTCTGCGCTGCATCTTCTGATTCCCTACATCATGCTAAGTGACTTGTCAGCTCTATCTGATGTCACTTAGTAAAGAATATACATACGAAATAGCATTTGGGGCACTGAAATGATTACAGTTGTCAAGCATTGTATGTTTCTCCAGCATTCAAAAAGGTCAAATGTTTTCAGTGATTTCAGTGTTTTATTGTATGTCATTCCATTTTGGAATTTCCATTCTAATCATTTTATTTTCTTTACTCCCCACAGATCTTAGTGGATCAGCCACATGTCCTGATGTCTGTGGGACAGGCCACCTCCTTCTTATCTTCCTCTGCATTTTCCCTGCTGAATTTCTGTGTCCCTTAAGAGAGTGTCACTGTGGCCCTGCTCTGACTTTCCATGTGGCATGTAGGGTGCAATAAGAGGTAGAGAAAACGGTCAGGCTTGGTGACCATACAGCAGAAGTATATGGCCATAACCCCTTCTAAATCCAAGACTGGTAGCTCTGCAGGAGTAACCTCATATCCTGTTGAATTTGGTGTGATATTAAGAGGAGAAATCAACTCATAACTCCAGCTCTGCCCCTGGTTGTGCTAGCTACCATCAGAGTGTGTGCCAGATAATTACATCTTAGTGGTCCTTCAATTTTCATGAAATTTGAACTGGAATTGAATCACAGAGCTAGAATGCCAGCTAAGTAGTAAAGATGTCGTGAAAGGATCTGTTTTGTCTGAAGAGAATTAGTGTGAAGGAGGAAGAAATAGTTATACAGAAAAAGGCTTCTTCAATTCCAGTGTCATAGACCAGTTCTGACACTACTCCTGTCTCGCCCTTACTAAACATAATCCTCAACCCTTCATAAATCTCTTTGTTCCTCATATTTTTTTTCATTCCAGATTAGCTACCCAGTATTTGGGATGGCTAGACAAGGGAGTTGATTGTTTTCTTTTCCTCAGTATTGTTTTTTTAAACTGTGAGGATAATTAGAAGCCAAGTCTTGACAGTACAAACATTTGATTAAATAGCTGTTAAAAATGCCGTGTAAACAGTTTTCTGTAACACTTGCTCTAAAATGTATTTTCTAACAAGCCAGACACTTCTAGAGCTGCAAGTGGGTCTCAGTGATGAATCCCAGCAAGAGCTAGTGCTTTGCAGATTCCTCTGAAGGATGAGTAATTCTTTAATAGGGATTTATCTATCAAAGAAATATAAACCTTTAAAGGCCTCTCAGGTGCTGGCAGAGGTTACAAGGTCCTTGAGCAAAAAGGTCTTCTACCAGCTGACCTCCAGGTTTTGAAGATGCACTGTCTAAGGAAAAGATTTGGCTTAGAAATGTTGCCTTCTCTCTCTTGGTTTTGTCTTTATGTTTGTTTGTAGGGTCACCACAGCCTGGGACTCTCAAGGAGGCTAGAACACTTGTCTCACTCAGGATGCTGTAGCTTCTGCCCTAGTTTTTGATCATAAAAAGAAGCTCTGACCTCTTTGATCTCTTGGCTTAGAATGTGGTGCTCCTCTGAGCAGCCTGAGCAGCACCCCTTTTGGGGAAGGGCCGTGTGGCCAGCAGGCTCACTGGGCAGTGCTGGAGCCCTCACCTCACCTCTGCCTTGCCACTGCTTGTGGCCAGAGCCCCGCCAGGGGCTGAGCCCAGCAGCAGGGGCTGCCTCGGCCTAGCACTGTTCTGCTCTGGGGCATAGGCAGGGAGCACGGTCCCACTCCTCACAGATCTGCTGAAGCATCAGTGAAGACAGTGAAGTGACAAAGGCTGGAATGTGGAGCCATGCCTGACCCGGCGCAGGCCAGTGCAGCTGTGTGCCAGTCGCCACCCCCCAGCGCTGTTTGTCGGAGCAACACCTTGCCTGGAGAGATTTGGTGAGCTCAGCCTTTTCTCTCCTGGATCTGTAACTGTTTGGGAGGGGCAGAGAGAGAGAGAAATGGCCCTGGAGAAGAGGCCTGAAGCCACAGCTGCTGTTTGTTCTGCCACAGGGCCAGTGTCCACGTGGCTGGTGCCATTTTCCCTTTGTTGTGGCCAAGGCCCCGGCAGCCACGGAGCGGGCGCCATGCTGCCTCTGGTTCTGGTCATGGCCTGAGGAGCTGCAGAGAAGCTGTGCCACAGTTTGCCACTGAGGAACTGCGAAATGCTTGACTAAGTGGGGAAAAGAAGCCCCCAGGGGGCCATCTGAGATCTGTCCTTCCTGCTTGGCTGGACTATGTGGCTGAAGAAGCAGAAGGGAGAGGTGGATTCTTAAACCTTCGGAAACCAAAGTGAGACTAGGGTTTTGAAGTGTATGTTGTTGAATCAAAGATGCTGGAGCAGCCTGAGGATCACGTTCATCCAACTGACATCTGCCAGCCATACCATGCTGACCCTGAAGAATTCACTAAAAGCTAAAAGGGAGAGATCGAGATTGTGAATGGTTGGAAAAGGGGCTTTCCACAAACAGCACGAGTCAGGATAGAGCATCTGAGTCACAAGAATGGAGGGGTGGTGGTCATCCCATTCTGGTTAAAGTCTATGCCCTTTTCCCCAGGGCTCACAGCTGAAGCCAAAGATTGATGTTGATTGTCTCTCATTTTCCTCAGAATGTGTGTAATGGTGTTGTGACGCAGTTTCTGTTTATTTTATTTATGTGGGTGGTTTTCCTTTCTTTTTCTTGGGTGGAGGTTCAATAAATCCTTTCTTTCCAGCAAAGTTCCTTAACTGCCTGGTAATTTCTCCTCAGGAGCTGGTTGGTATGCTTAGATTACAGGCACTGACCCAGGGATCAATCGAGGCCCCTTTTCAACCCAGGACACAGGTGCTGCCTTCATGCATCCCTTCCTCCATCAGAGCATTCCCAAGCAGCACTAAGGGGACAGGCTCTTGGTCTGATGCTTGTGCTTGCAGTATCTTCCTAAGAGTGCTTTTTGGGTTTTAGACAGCATCTAGTTAAAAATAATTTCAGCTACTTTGACTCATACTCAGAAATAGAAGACTGTTAGAATGAAAGCACATAAATCACATGGAGGTTGCTAGAAATATTTTATATTTATCATCATGAAGTTGTGTGGTCTGATATTGAGAGAACATGGCTTTCATGGGTTAAAATATACATTTACTACTGCTACTGGTTTAGAAATGCTTCGGGAATACAGAAAGGATTTTTTTTAAAAAAAAGCACGGTACCTCAGGGAGTACTGCTAGTTTAAATAACACATGAAAAGTATTTATGAGCCTTTTTTTATGAGGTGGTCAAAGTAAAGACCATCCAGCATGTAACATAAAACTGACTGAAGAAGAAAGGCTTTTCAAAACCACATTGGAGAAGTAAGCATGAATGGAATTTTATTTCTGTCTCTATTGCTTATTTAAATTAATGGTGTTTTCAGGTGGAGTCTAAATGATAACACAGATCAAGGTGAGTTTTCCAGACGGCTGGACATTACTGACTAATGTTGAAATAATCCTAAACAAATAGCAGGTTTAGTGAAAGGGATTTTTTAAATAGTTTCATACATTTTCAAGCGCACTGGAACTGTGTTGCCTCATTCTTTAGCAATGGAGATTAATAGCCCTGAATAGTCCCAGAGACGTTATTGGCAGATCTCCCAGTATTTATCCAGTGTCCAACCGCAGCTAATAACATTGCCTCTTGTTTGGCTAGGCTCAGTGGTTCCTGCACTGGCTTTGTAGAATGAACAACATAACAGGAATGAACAGGAAGAAACTACAGTTGATCCCTATGTCAAGGGAGCACCTCCAGGTCTAACTTCTGAGATTGCCAAACACTGACCCATTTCTTGGACCTCAAATGCTACCCACTCCAAACTGGTCCCTCACGTGCTTTCCTTCTGATTCATGCACACTCACACTCTTTCTGTCCCTAGCTTTCTTCTCTCAGCATAGAACTCTGCACTAGAAGATTGATTACAGAGACATGTGAACGCAGGTGTTTTCTGAGGTGCTACTAGTCCAAGGTATCTACTGACTAAATACACCAGTTTCAGTAAATCGAGCTTCATGCTTGCACTATACCTCACTAACCCAGAGAGACTTCACTGCTTTCCTATTATTTACTGGTTCTATGTTCAGTTTCTGTGCAAATATGCAAGTACTTAAAGGACTTGCATATGTACATGTAAATGAGCAAAACTTGTGAATGAACATTTTTGTTTCTGCTTTAACTATGTACACTAATCAGGACATCCGTATGAAAAAGCTTTTGCAATCTCTGTGTTATTAAATAGGACAAGATTGGACAAGATTGATTACAATGGGACTAGCCTTAACTACTTAGAATAAAACGTAGACACAAAACATGCACATATCCAGAGTAAACCCTGTCTGCCGAAAGGAGGGCTCCTGGCACACTATTGCAGTGACTCCATTGTGATAAGACTGGAGCACTGATATGGATGTCAATTCAGTTTTTAAAAAAACATTCTAAAATTACCACATTTTGGGTTGTGTTTTTTAAATGAGGAAATTTCTTTTAAGTTGATATCACCATTGATCATTTTTTGTAACATTAAGCTACAGCCTCCTGCAGGAAATGTAAGTAAATCCTGTCAAGGTTGGCATGAAACTTTGATAACCTTGAACCATTTTACACCCAAATGAGAGCATGTGTGGAAGGCATTAGCATGCTGCAGTTCATGTGCAGTAACATCCTACCTTGAGTTGGTTTGCCTTAACTTTCCTGAATGTCCTTGGGCAGATAAGCAGGCACAGAGAGCATAGGCTGTGTTAGTTCAGATCTGGAAGCTTGAAATCAATGTTGCTGACACTCCATGGCTTGGGTGGAGGAACCTCAACAAATGGGCATGTATCATTCATGCAGCATTGCTGGGAAGGTTTTTCAGTGATTTGTTAGTGACAAAAGCAGTACTTGAGACACAAGATTTGGTCTCTTCTCACAAGTAATCAGTGCTAGGACAAGAGGAAATGGCCTGAAGTTGCACCAGGGGAAGTTTAGGTTGGACATATAAGAAGTCTTCTTTATCAAAACAATTGGCAGGCCTTGGAACAGGCTGTCCAGGGAGGTCGTTAATTCGATGTGTTTAATACTCATGTAGCTATAGATCTCAGAGATATGGTTTAGTTATGGGCTTGGTACACTTTGGTTAATGGTTGGACTGGATGATCTTTGTGATCTAAGCGATTCTGTGATTCTATTGTCATTTAAGAGCTTGCTTTTAGCTATGGTAATGGAGATTAAAGCCTTCTTAAAATGAAAAAAGTTCATCGTCTCAGTTGTTACTCATTAACATTTATTATTCAATCACAGAATATCTTAGCTGGAAGAGATCTTTAAGATAATTAAGTCCAACCTTCAATCCAGCATTGCCAGGTCATCATTAAACTGTCTCCCTAAGCACTAGCTCCACACATTTTAAATACCTCCAGGGATGCTGACTTCACTGCTGCCCTGAGCAGACTATTCCAATGCTTGATAGTCCTTTTTCTGAAGAAATTACTCCTAAGAAGAATGTGTTATATTGAATTTAATAGGCTATAAAATACACAAAATATACTGAATGAAAGAGAGGCTTCTGCAGTTTGGGAGGCAGCTACACTGAAACAGGCAGTCTGAAACAGGCTCAGTATGAATTCACCAAAGGAATTGGGATGTCACTCTTAATTTAAGAATGCTGGAAAAACACATCAAGTGCTTCTTTAAAATAATGAATCTAATATGATAGCACCCTCCAAAACCAGAACACAAGCCTGTGCCTGCATGCATAAGGGTGAAAGAACCTGTTCAAAAATATAAACAATTTGTAGGGCTTAGGCCCTACTTTACATGGGGTATAATTGGGTACTTGTAGAAGTATTTGAGTGTGCTTTTGCTCCCTGTGGGATCCTGTGTAGTGGAAGTAAACTCAAAAGCAGAAACAGAATTTGAAAATAACTAGCGACAGGACAAAAGGGCAGAGCCTGAAGCTATCAGGAGAGGGTTAAATTGGATGTTAGGAAGTCCTTCCTCATGGAAATGGAATGGGTTGCCCAGTGCAGTGGTGAAGCCGTCATGACTGGAGGTGTTGAAGAACAGACTGGATGTGACACTTAGTGTCCCGGTTTGGCTCATGTGGTGATGTTAGTTCATGGGCTGGGCTGGATGAGCTCAGAGGGCTTTTCCAGCCTCAATAATTCTGTGATTCTGTGAATGGCCTAGTCTGGTAGAAAACAAGTGAAAAAAAGCTTTTGTGGGGAAGTTTGCTGCTAAAACAAAGTTGTTTCCCATTTCTTAATACTACCTGCATTCCAGAATACTGGGTCTGTAACCAGAGATTACCATTTCTTAATACTACCTGCATTCCAGGCCACTGGGTCTGTAACCAGAGAGAACAGTAGACAAGCCATCTGACTCCATCAAATTTTTTTTCTTAATTATTATAATCTTCAAGACTCCATTTTTTGGCATAGCTAATCAAGCTTTAAAAAGTAATGAGACAGTCTACAAGAACAGCACAAGCTGTACCTGGTGGTCAGGGAGCCAAACTTGCATCATACAAACCCAAGGGAGGCCAAAGGAATGAGTCTGATTTTACCTAGTGTGCTTTGTGCTAGGTCCAGCAGTAGAACACGAATCCTTATATTACTTTCCTAGCAGGGTAAACCTTGTTTTAATTTTCAGTGCTTATAGAACAGCAGCACTCTCTTTATCATTATGCTGACAGTTAGAGAAGATGCTTTATGTTAGTGAAGCACTTCATCCTGCCAGGGAAAGCTCCTGCTTTGCAAAACAAGGGATGTCTCCAGTGCTGCCTCTGCCCCTGACAGGGGTTAGGGCTGTGAGCATATGCAGCCAGCATCTCAGGCCTCTGGACAAACTTTAGGAAGTTCCATTGAGTGATCTGCAGAGCATTTTGGATGCACTCTTCCCCTGGACTTCATGCACAGAAAAGACAGAACTTGATTCTCTGTGTGCCTGGGCTCAGTGTTCTGTCAACAGTGCTCCTATCCTGGCAGAGAAACACTCCAGCTCCTGGGCATTGCTTTCCTGTACTTTGGAAGAATTTTATATAACGGCACCTCTATGAAATTGGTCAGAGAAGATGGTTTGGCTCTGTCACCCTTGATGAACACAGCAGTTTACATTTTTATCAAAGTGCCTGGCTTTTTGTTAGCCATGCAAAGTTACCTAGTGATACAGACTTTGTTCTATGGGAGCCATACACTGATCACCTTCTATTTCACTCTCATAAAGCTGCTTTTCCAACGATTTCCATTTACATTGCTAAAAGTTCAAGCATACATACACCACTATATTTTTCTCTCTAGTATACTATAGGCATTTATCTGGCACTATAAATGTAATGACAATAACAGAGCTGTCTCTAAGTTATTATTTCAATGCATTTCATAAACCCAAGGGAAAGGCTGAATGCAGTGACGTCTTTTATTAAAAGACAACTGATGTTTTATTTAACTCAATAATTAAAAGTTTTCAAAGATCACCTCAGGGTGGTTTGTCATAGCTCAGTTTCGACTGAATACCCAAGTCAGCAGATACAATAATTGTCCAAGAGAATAATTTTAATATAAGCAATAAAGGTTCTTACAGATTCAGATAAGCTTCTCTCAAGACAATGAGAACTGTTTCTATAGAGATTATGATGACTGTATAAATTAGCCCATCATTTTCCTGTGCACAACACGTAGGTGACTCCCAAACGATTTGAATAGATAGATTTCTGTATCAAGGCAGTCGTGGTATAGAGCTGTAAAACGATGGTACTCAGCTGGTTTGGCTCCCATGCAGAGGGGAGTTATTGAGAGGACTGTGTTTTGCTTGAAGTAGAACACAGAAAGAAGAGATGATGGATGCACGGTTTTCAAACTGGTCTTTTTGTTTGTTAAACATTATTTTTATGAATAGAGGACTTCTGGAGGAACCCAGAAAAGTATTCATGAGTGCAGTGTTTTGGGAGCAGTTAATTAGTGAGAACATGATACGGAGAAATGGGAATAAACTCCTTTTTTCTTAATGAAATGTATGCTAGCTACTGCACAGTCTGTTTCCATCCTAGTGCTGCAGCCTGCTTGCTTCTCATACATTAAGGGCTATGACATACATTCTCATGCTACTGCTCCAACTTCCAGCACTAACTTTAACCTTTTCATGTGCTCTCAGTCTTGGCTTTATTCTCCTTTGCGCTGCTGTCTTCTATTTTCCCATGCCTTTTGTGACAAGTCATTTCTCCTTTCTGTTTCCCCAAGGGAAGAACTAGTGATGAGCACGTTCCGCTTACACATGACACATTTACATTGCAAACCTTGTGGTGCTAGAGGATGTTATTCAGCCTGACAGAAGTTTCATATGCCAACACAGCCTCAGAAGCAGTGATGGCAAGTCCAAATCAACACAAACCATGCTGATGAATTATACCTGGCCACATTTGCCCTGCATGGCCTGCATAATGTGGAGCAGAAGGCTGGGAGAAGGTGCAGTGAGCAGGCAGTGGAGAAACAGGTAGAGTTCGGTTTTGAGATATTCCAGTTTGATCTGGCAGAAAACATTGTTCCATGCCCCAAACTTTTTTTACAACAAACATAGATCCCTTAGCCTTTTATGCTTTACCTTGTACATATTTGAATAGGGCTGAAAAATCCTTTCAAGGTGGAGATTTCAAGCAACTGTACAGTCTCCATCACTGGCATCAGCAGCAGTACAGATCAGCTAAGATCCCGACCTTTTGTATTTGAAGCATGTGTATAATGCTATACATGTGCAAGTGACTGCATGTGAGCTTAGCACTGTAAAGGAGAACAATCATAATCTTAGTAAGCTATGAACAGGAATTGTTACAGAATTACCATAATACTGTTTATACTAGTAGGTATAAGTGAGGCTGATTAAAGCTAAAGAGTTACTTTCCTTGTTCACTGATTACAATTAGCTCCTCACTGAACTGCCTGCCAGAGGACTCCATTAAACTACAGTCAGTTGACCTTGCAGGCGGCTATTTTAGTGTGCTTTAAATGCACAGCTGAACCTTATCACATAGACACATACTCTGACCATGAGCATACTGAGGTGAGTGGAATATTCTACCTGTGACAGCAGAATACCTGTGGCTTTGTACAAAGTTACATTACACACTTGCAAGTCCCCAGAAGCTTTTAAGTTCAAATCTATCAATTGTGTCTCTAGCTTGTGGATAAATCATCACCAATCCATTCTCTCACTTAGGTATGCCACAGGATTATATTTCAGGGGGGTGTGGGGAAGCAATAATTTGTGTATCCCCAAGGGCCACCAATTGACAATGTGATCTGGGTGTTCAGTTTCTCAAAGCTTACAGTTTAAACTTAAGTTTTAAGTCACTGTACTTGTATTCGGTCAGTAATTATTTTCACTTTTTTCAGTTTCTCCATTTCTTTCCTCTAAGCTAAATGTCCTCCCCTCATCCTTGTAACAATCTCTACACTGTAGTTGATATATAGCCAGTTCTGTACGTTGCTGTTATCAGTGTTTTGCTTTTGTAACTCAGCAGAGACTATTGTCTCATCCAAGTCCCTCCTAAATTTAATACAAATTTCCTCTCACTCTTTCTTCTTTTAGTATTTCATACCCTCCCAATCATTTTCCCCACTGATTTTCTTAAAGCACCATGAAAACTGATTTTGATCTCACTGTGAATCTGTCCAAATCAGATGGGCATTTAACAAAAACTCTTCTAGAAAAAAAAGTCCCAAAGATTAAATGTGATCATGCTCATTCTGAGAGTTCCAATTATTTGCCCTGGTCCTGTTTTTCCCAGGCATATTTTTTCATAAGGGTAGCTGGCTCTGCTCTCATTTGACTGGTCCTAGGAGATTATTTCAGTTACAGTTCCACCTGCCAAGTCCCATATTCCCTTGTGACCTAGTATGGATTTTAGTTTTCTAGCTGCACCACCTGCCTGGTGTTAATTAGCTGTGGTTTCCTTTCTGTATGCAAAATTGTTTTAACTTTATGAGCTGGCACAGTTTTAGCTGGGCTTCTCTCCTAGTCCTACTGTAAAAGCAGTGCTGCCTGCCTAGACTTGGCATTTGCAAGACAAAATTAACCAGTCTCAATCAGATAATGACAAATCGTTCAAGGGGGAGGGGCAGGAGATGTGAAGAAGCAATTAACTTTGGTGCTTCCCTTTTAGAAGCTGTTTTACCCTCTGGACTTTTTTCTGATCTTTAATTCAAACCAGAAGAAAAGGCAGCATGTCTTTAATAAGTACTAGTAGCCCATGTTCCCAGCCAGTTAAAATCAAGCTGCACAGATCTAGCAAGGCTGTTCATTCACACGCAATTTGCTGTGTACTTGCTACTATATCAGGTTGGGCTGACTATCTTGTTACTCTGATAGGTACTTCTGGCAACCTCTGTGTATCCGACCTGGTCTATTCCTCTTGTAAACAGTGCTGTGGGAACTGTTGTAGGCACACACCATGGAAGAAGAAAATCAAGCAAGCTTCAATGGTGGTGAGGCTGGCCACCAGCCTGGTCCTCACAGGGCTGCCACATAAGCCTAGAACATTCTGTCTGCCTTCTGGTATGAATACATAGCCATAAATAAATATTTTTATGTATAAATATTTTATTAATAAATACATTGTATTAGATGCTTTTTCTTGACATAGGTCATCTGCCTACTGCCCCTTTATAGCAGCCTTTTGCCATTGGCACTGACTGACAGAATTCCCCACAGATTCTATGGATTTTGTCTCCTTGATTTGTTTCTTCACTTCTGGGAACTCAAGACTGACAGTTCACTTTTGAGATATTTGTCGTTGTTGGTAAATGGCAGTAAACGCGTTACAAAATGTTTAAATTTTGTAATCTGTCGTCCTTCTCAGATGCCCTTCTAATCCAGCCTTGCAGAAGATCCCTATTCCTTGGTCAGAGTTGTATTGTTTAGTTTACAGTGAGTGCTTGGCTGCGCAGAGTCTGATAGCAATGTCACCACATTCAGAATTTCGTGTGAATAGCTGATCATCAGATATCGGTTATCCACCTGGAAATCTCTTTGTGTTATGCCAAAATTCTGCTAATTCTTCTTACAAGCAACAACAGGCATTTGACACAATCACCCTTAACATCCTCATGGCCAAACTGAGGCAGTGTGGACTAGATGATTCGGTAGTGAGGTGGATCGTGAACTGGCTGCAGGATAGAAGCCATAGAGGAGTGGTTAATGGGACAGAGTCTAGCTGGAGGTCTGTATCTAGTGGAGTCTCCCAAGGGTTGGTACTGGGACCAGTCCTCTTAAATCTATTCATTAATAACTTGGATGAGGGATTAGGGTGCACTGTCAGCAAGCAAGTTTGATGATGACACAAAGCTGGGTGGTGTCACCCACACCCCAACAGAATGTTGCCATTCAGTGAGACCTGAACAGATGGGAGAGTTAGACAGGAAGGAATGGAACGAATTCAACAAGGGCACTGTAGAGTCTTACATCTGGGCAAGAACCAGTATAGGTTGGGGCCTGACCTGTTGGACAGCAGCGTAGGAGAAAGGGACCTGGGGATCCTAATGGACAGCAGGATGACTCTGAGCCAGCAAGGTGCTCTTGTGGCCAAGAGGGCCAACAGCATCCTGGAGTGGATCAGAATGTGGGTGTCAAGAATATCTAGAGGTTCTTCTCCCCCTCTACTCTGTACTAGTGAGACCACAAATATTGTGTCCAGTTCTGGGCCCCTCAGTTCCAGAAGGACACAGAACTGCTGGAGGNTGGCTTATGAAGAGAGGCTGAGGGACTTGGGGCTTTTTAGTCTGGAGAAGAGAAGACTTAGGGGAGATTTGATAAATGTTTATAAGTACCTGAAGGCTGGCCAGGAGGGAGGGGACAGGCTCTTTTCACTTGCTCCCTGTGATAGGACAAGGAGCAATGGGTGTAAGTTGCAGCAGAGGAGGTTCGGCCTCAACACAAGGGGGAACTTCTTTGCTGTGAGGGTCACAGAGCACTGGAACAGACTCCCCAGGGAGGTCGTGGAATCTCTTTCTCTGGGGACTTTCAAGGCCCGCCTGGATGTGTTCCTCTGTGATCTGTGTTAGATAGTTTTGTCCTGCTCCGGCAGGGGGGTTGGACTCGATGATCTCTTGGGTCCCTTCCAACCCCTAACATCCTATGATCCTATGATCCTATGATCCTATGGTTCTATGAACATAGGCAACCAAGGCCTGCATACAAACCAGCAATGACATTTTAGCTCTTTGGTACAAAGGATGGCCTTTACCCAATGATGTCCTGCCAAATACTGATGGCTTTGGCTTCTGATAGACACAAACATGCAAAACCATCTGTGTGCATTTGATGCCTACTTACATATCTTGCTTTTTTTATTCAATGTGCTCTTTGCAAAAATTTATTGACCAGTACTTTTTAAACCCAGATGTATTATTCCTCTCATGTGAATATAGACCATGCACTTTCACTGAATAACTCCAGACTCATTACTGAAACAGTGTCTATTTTTCAGGAAGATATCCAAATCCTCATGTAAGGATTTAAAGCAGAATTAGCTTATAAATATGTAAAAACCTCAAAGTACTTCCCTTTAATGTAGTTTCTTCCTCAAAAGAAACCTAAACTGGGTTAGTTCAGAACTTTTGAATGAGTAAAATTAAGTGAGAAACTTCCTGTCTTTTCATCAGCCACACACATGTTAACTTTTCTGTTTTATTATTTCAGATATGAATGACACCTACCAGTTTTGAGTCAGCCTTGTCAGCCTTCATCTACGTGAGCCTTGTCCTGTGAAGTTTTGAAGGTGTTAATTGGGACAATATGGGTGCTGTTATCATTCTGCTGTAATGGGTGACATGAGGCATAGCCTGATGCCTTTTTTTATTTTTCCACTATGTAAGTTAGATCTAGGGTAATGGAGTAAGTCATCAAAAACCAAATATTTCACTACAGATAGAGTTGTACTAAAATAGGATTATTTTCTGAATTAGGGTTGAATTTTTCTTGCCTTCTTTTCAGGTACTTTTCACAGTGTAACCGGAGTCCATCCTAGCAAGATCTAAATTCAGTGAAGTCAGACAGCTCAAATTTATGTGATGAGGATGGAGCTGACCTGAAGTACATGAGTTACTCTGCTGACTGTCAAAGAATTACTTACTTCAGTGTCTTGGTAGATAAAACTTTCTGTGGGTTCATTAACAGTTCCTTTGGAAGGAGAAGAATATTAAAATATTGAAGAGTACCTCTAATACCACACAAATTGTGTCTGAACTACTAAACTAAACATGCTTGACCACTTTATGGCAGTAAGTGCAGCTGGCGTTTCGGTTCACATTGTTCCATGCTTGCCCTCCAAAGCAGGGTCCCTGCATTCAGGTTGCACAGTGGGAACACTGTCCCTTGATCATGCTCAGGCTGTGCCTGGGTATTTTCCTGGAGACTGCTTCTTGATATGAGACAAGATCTTCCTTGGGATCTTTTTAAAAATTGTGGAATACAGGCAGTTGACTCCCAGTGCCTGGGAACATTCCTGCCTCTTTTTCATTTACTAGAATAGTTGTAGCCTTAGAGCCTGGACACTCATCTCAGGTTACTTACACAAGCATGCACAGAGGCAGTTGAAAAATGAGAGGCAGATAGTTGGGAAAACAACCACTTTGTGCTTTCCACAGAGGCTGCTTAACTGTGATAATCTGTACAAAAGGATATGGACTTTCACCAAGCAGCTTTAACGCTGGAAGAGTTCAGGCCATTTAATTATTTGCATGCCAAATTCAAACCTTTATCTAAGAAATACTCAGCAGGTACAGGTACTGAAAATAAAGACACTAAAAATACAAAAGCACACATATTTGCTATACATTCAAAAGTAATTTGTGCATCTTAAAATGGAGTGTAAACCTTCTGTTAGCTTTGGTTACATCAGTAGCAGTACTATTTATACAACACTGACAAGCCACCTGCTTACATGGAATAATGTTAAATGATAATCTGCACTGTAGACCCTCCATTCTAAATGAATTAAGTACAACACAGTTAGCAAATCTCGATAAACAACTTACTGTTGGATATACAGCAATCCAAACTGCACTCTGTGAAACCTGCGCAACCTTAATGTCTTTACAGAGTATCTCTGAGAGCAGAATGTGAACAGTTTTCAGAGATAGTGCATCCATGCTTCAAAATTATGACAGTCCTGTCCCTTCTTCATCAATTCTCTCACTGCATTTTTAGGCCATACAAGTAATTTGTTGATGTACAAGCCACAGTCAGCTTTGCAGTCAAGTACAGCCTGCAGTCTCCTGGCTCTGAGGCCATTGCCTGAATTTTCCCTCTTTCCAATCAATTCACATGTACTTATGTGAAACTAGATGCCTTCCTCTGTGCCAGTTCTTCTGAAAACTGTTCAGAAAAGACATCAGAGCCGAGGTACCTTACAGTATAGGACTCTATTGAGCAGGGAGTGAAGGGAAGGAAGGGAAAGAGAGCTGAGAATGCCAGCAGCAGCACCAAGCTGTAGGAAGTGGCTAATTAAACCAAATCCGACAGCAGCTGTGTTGTGCCTTGTATGGTGTTAGCAGAGATTTCACTGAACTATCCAGAGGATAACAAGAAGACGCACAGCTTTTCAGGCACATTACAGTTTGCAATTACAAATACTTACACAGCTTTTTTTAAGGAACTATTTTACTAAGAAAAAAAAATTAGAAGTACCAAGGGATGTTTGAAAAAATTAAGCAACTACTTGCAATTTGTACAAGGGCTTGTAGATCCTTTGCAATAAAGGCTTTTTTTCAGAAAGGTTTTCCCTTTGCAGTCTTCGAGCCAGCATAGATGCTCAACTGCTCCAGGTTGATTAGTAGAAATGTAGTTGTATTGTTTTACTAGCAAAGATCAAATAAATTATCTCTGAAATTCCAGAAGCGTTGCAAAGAGGAAAAAAGCCCTAGTGGATCTGAGGTATGACCCAGGAATTGAGAATGGGAATCACAGAATCAGTCATAGAATGGTTTAGATTGGAAGAGATCTTGGAGATCATTTAGTTTCAACACTCCTGCTGTAGGTGAGAACACGTCTCACTAGAGAAGGTTGCCCAGGGCCCTATTCAAGCTGACCTTAAAAAACAAGTGAAACAGAGTTGGTTCTTGAGGAGTTACCGAACTATCACATGTAGAGGACAGACTTTAAAATGCTTTCCAAGTCTGTAGATGGGAAGGAAAGAGATTTCTCATGAAGACTAAAATCAAACCTGTCATTTGAGGAGTAAACATCTCACTTTCTAATGCATCATACATAAAAGCTAAGCGCTGGCCACAAATTGAGCTGACATTACTGTGGGTCTTTTAATAAATTACAGCCCTTTGAGGGCAGAATCTTTGCCACAGACTGTCTGGAGTCTCATTTGAGACTGACAGGGAATAAGATCATGCACAATTCATTACTATGTAGGTAACTTCTGTGATACAACCTTAGGTTTTCAGTAGATACTGAAACTGCTGTGGGTGCAGTCCTGCTTGAACAGAGTGCTGACTTGAGTATTCAATACAATTTTTTATAAAGGCAGGTTTTGCAGCCTCAGCTGGACTCTCTGCTGCTGTAGCTGCTTGCTTGTGTTCTCTGAATGAACTACTTTACATTCAGTGTTGCCATATTTACCCTTTTACCTTCCCCAGATTTTAATCTGAGCATATTCACTGGCATTACTAAAATATGAACAATGTAATGGTTTGAAGGCTTTCTTGGATCCCTGGATTTCTCATCCCAATTCATACAGCTTGGCTGCCCTGATCTGTTGTTTTCACCATCACCCAGGGAGACAGTCAGATAGGCTGCTCTGAAAGCACAAGGCAGAAGAGGTTCCTTCTGAAGGTGCTTGTCTCTTCTAGACACCACAGGACTTAAGCCAATAAGCTATAACAAACTCATAACTTCTAGTTAGGTAGATGTATGTGCAATTACTTCAATGTAGTTAAGACCCTCCAGTTCATTGTCACTGTTGGTTAAGACAGCTGTGGTAGGCAAATTAAGTCAACTGCCACTGTTGCACAGCTGCTTGCTCTACCATCCTTCTTGAGCCTACTGTCTCCTCAATTCTTCCAGTGGAACTAGTTTTCAGTGAATTTTATTTTGGGTTTATGGATTAACCAGGGGAAAATACAGAAACATGAAAAATGGAAGGACAGAGTGGGTTGAAAATACCAAATGTGGACCAGCAGCAGCTGGGCTACATCACCCAACCATGACTAAAGCTGTATAACTATGCTCGAGCTTTGGCCCTGCATGGCAGAGTACTCTGTATATTATGGTCTTCTTGCCTAAAAATTTCTCATGTGTACAACAGCACTGGAGAGAAGCAGAGAAAGCTCATGGCAGCTTCCCAGGCAGGAACTGTAGAATAGTGACTGTGTAAGAGTTCTTCAACAGCAAATCTGAGAAATCAGCTGTGTGGGCACACTGACAAACTCAGTGTCACACAGTGATAAAAATACAGATTAGGTAATTTTAGTGATAGAAGGATAGGTTAAATAATTTTAGGAGGTTCTTCCAATTCGTTATATTGCGGTACTTTTCCAGAAATATCTTCCTGTCATCTGCTGAGAAAAAGCTCAGAGATGGGTCATGAAAGAAAAGCAGTATGTGTGCATATTCAGTTCCAGATGAGCAGATCGATCTTTTTCCCCAGGCTTTTCTATACACCAGATGATATAAATAATATCCAGAGGATGTTATGTTGCTCCTAACCCCCAGGAAGCCCAGTGCATTAAAAGCTGCAAACTCTATGTGCACACATACTCCCTGAAAGAACGACAGTAACATGCAAATAGCATATGTCATCAGTAATCCCTGGGAGCAATAGAGAAAAATTACAAAATAATTAATCAATAGAAAAAGAAAGAGAAGTGTTAACTGACATTTCTGGTTAGGGAATATGACAATCAGCAGCAGGGTCACCAGCCAAATCTTCTTGTAGGCTCGAAAATGTTAAAAGCTTTATCTGAGCATAAACAAATGCCGCGTTAGGAGAAAAGCAGATCTGCTAACCATCAGCAGGCATGTTTCATCTCACTATTTCTTTGGAGTCAGTTAAAGGAAGTTTTATGGACTTGCACACAGAGAGCAGCTGCAGCTATATGACACAGAAAACTACTGTGTTCCACTCAGGCCTGAAACTGGGGACTATAGGTGCTGCCTACATTTATTAAATGTCATATCAACCATTTACAAACCCAAAATCCTTCAAGCACTTTCCCTTAGGCTACTAAGAGCAAGGAAAATGTCAACTCCAGTGAAAACTGAGGACAGATTTGTTTTTTAATTTAATGCATAAAGTCAACCTGTATCATTACATTAGCCTGCAGTAGCATGAAGCATTGTCTAAGGCTTAAAAAATTTAAATATACCATTAAAAATATGCCTTAACTCTTTGTGCGAGGTAAACCACAAAACTAGGAAAACTCAGAATCCTTGGTTTCACCCTCAGCTCTGTAGCAGCCTGTCTGAAGTCAGTGGTAATGCTTCTACACTCTATATCCTGTTCTTGATACTTAGATGTAACTTTGCCTCAGACCTCAATGGCCTTCTTCAATGAATCATAGAATCATTAAGGATCGAAAGGGACCTCGAAAGACCATCCAGTCCAATCCCCCTGCCACAGCAGGATCACCTAGACCAAGTCGCACAGGAACAGATCCAGGCAGATCTTGAACATCTACAGAGAAGGAGACTCCACAAACTCCCTGGGCAGCTCCATCACCCTCACCATGAAGAAGTTTCTTCTGAGATTTATATGGAACTTCCTCTGTTCCAGCTTGCACCCATTGCCCCTTGTCCTATCACCAGATGACCTTGAGAAGAGCCTGGCTCCATCCTCCTGACANAACCTCCCTCAATCTTCTAACCACCCTCCTTCTGATCCCTCCCAGGATGTTGTTGGCCCTCTTGGCCACAAGAGCACATTGCTGGCTCATAGTCATCCTGCTGGCCACTAGGACCCCCAAGACCCTTTCTCCTACACTGTCAGTCCTCAACCTATACCGGTACCTGAGGTTGTTCTCACCCAGATGCAAGACTCTACTCTGACCCTTGTTGTACCTCATTACATTTCTCTCTGCCCAGCTCTCCAGCCTGTCCAGGTCTCACTGAATGGCAGCACAGTCTGCTGGGGTGTCGGCAACACCACCCAGCTTTGTGAGAAGCCAATGTTTCCCCTTTTGAGTCAATACATTTTTCATGCCTGCACAAGCCAAAACTCAAGTAATTCAAATCATCCCAAGTCCCCAAAATGTTTATTGAATTGCCACTTGATTACAGTGGGTGAGCTGTTCAGCTGGTGAATCAAAGCAGGTATTTAGAGAAAGGGACTGAATAGTCTGACTACGCCTCTGGAGGGTGAGCTCCAGAGGTCCTTCCAGAGAGGTCCCTTCCACCCTCAGCTATTCCGTGAACCTTAAGAGAAATCTACAAAAACCTAAAGCAATGCTTAAGAAACTCTCCCAAGGAATTGCTCAGATCATGCTTGCTGTACTAGGAGATTTTTCTGTAGCAGTAACTCACCAGAGTGGATCATTTCAGTACTTAAAGGGAATCTATAAGAAAGATGGAGAGACTTTTTAGCAAGACCTGTTGTGACAGGACAAGGGTAATGATTTTAAAGTACAAGAGGGGAGAATTAAATTGGATGTTAGGAAGAAGTTATTTACAATGAAATCAGTGAAACACTGAAACAGTTGCCCAGAGTGCTGGTGGAGGCTTCCTCCCTTGAGGATGGCTGGATGAGGTTCTAAGCAATCTGATCTAGCTGAAGATGTCCCTGCTCACTTCAGGAATAAATGACTTTTAAATATCCCTTCACACCCAAAACATTCTATAATTCTACATCATTGAGGAACAGTCTAGCTGGCCACAGAGGCTGAGCACTGGAAAGTGCTGGGGAGTCTGCTCCAGCATGACGCCACACAGCATCCCAGCTGCAAACAGATTCCAGACATAGCAGAACCCACTGGAAGCTGGTGCTCTTGCTTCATTTGCCTATCACAGTAATAAATCTGGGGTTAACCTAGCGATGGCTTATGGTTCACAGCATCAAAATAATTGCAATTTGATGAATAAACTCCTGTAAAAATGTTCTCAGTAAGAGAAAGGTGTGTTTGAAAACTAACAGAAATCACATAGTCGAGTCAAAACCATTTATCCTCTGGGGCTGTTTGGCAATGCCAGCAGTGCACAGGTAGTCCCATACTCATTATCTTTTATGTTGTAATTTGTGTGGCGCTCTTGCACAGCTGTTCTTTTTTTATCCATCTGATGTCTTTGGGATATCTCATCAGCACACTGGTAGTGTTTGTAGGTATTTGCTGATTTATTTTTCCCACCACTGAAAAACTGATTCTTCTCTACAGTCGAGAATTTTCTTATGATAGCTAAAGGCAGCACATTAATGATTATTGACATAGTCTGTGCCCTGAAACGATCTCTGCAGATATTCACTTAGCTTCAGGTTTTATTGTCCATCCTGCAGAAATAACTTTACAGTTTTAAATCTCAGACCCTCAGGTTATAGGGATATATCTGTGGATTACCCATGAAGCACAGACAGTTGTCTAAGTTGTTGGAAGAATTCAAAACAGTCGGTGACAGCTTGTGTCTCCAGGATCTTTGACTTTGCTGCTGCCCAGACCCACATAGTTGACGATCTCTGGCTGAGATTCCTAGGCTGCATTGTGATCCTGAGCATATGCTGCCTCCCATCTTCCTGCAGCAAAACCTATGTTTTTTACCCTCTATGAAGCAGCTGCAGTGACTCATCAACCACTTCTCTCCTGAGAAACAAAATGCATCATCCACCTGTAATGGGTTAGAGTGAGAGTATAATTCGGTTTGGGTTGGTGCCTGCAATTTAAGCACAACAAACGGCTCTCGGCGAGAATTCAACAGGCAATGAAGCAGCTTTGCTTAAAAGAAAAGAATTTATTGAACCCATCACTAATAAAAAAAGGAAAAAAAAATCCCCAAATAAGTAAAAGAATTAAAAAGGTAAAACAGAAACTATCACAATGCCTTCACACACACTCTGAGAGAAATGGGAGACAGCTAAAGCATTGGTTTTGGGCTTTACATGAGAGGTGTGGGAAAAGAGAGTGTACACCAACACTTATAACCACAAAGCTACCACACACACACACACAATTGCACTCCACTTCCAGAGGAGAAAGATGGCTGGGCAGCAGAAATACAGCATAAAATATACACTTGATGCTTGTATTCCTTTTCTGGTCCTCTTGCAGACATCAGCTTCCCCTGTACTTCCCAGGCTTGCTTCTAGCTCCCCTCCTCTTGGGAGCTCTTCTTTGAGGCAATAACAGCATCAAATTTAAGGATATAACAGATCACCAGTCTCTTTCTGTTTGCCAAAGGCTTAGGAGAACAGTACTTGCAATCTCTCTTTATCAGAGGCTTCTCTCAGTCTCTCAGTGGCAGAGCATACAGCATCATGGTGGGGACAGAGGCAATGGCGCTGGTCATGTGGGACCATTCCTATTGTGGTAGACAGGCCTTCTTTAGGGCTTTCTCCTCTCTTTTCTTTCCCTTGTGGTTAAGGCTCCAAGGGAGGGAGAGAGTTAAGAGCTCACTGCTGTCTGGCATCTTCAAAGGCAATCCAGCTGAGAGAGGTGTATGTAGGAGCTGCCCCTTTCTTCTGCCTGCTGCCAGGAACTGGGATGAGCTGCTCTGGCTTTCTACATTCAAAGTCTCAGGCAAAAGAGGGCCGTAGTTTCCCCCGTGGCAGAGCTGTAGCAAGACTAGGCTTCTTCTGTCTTCCACTCTTCAGTGGTAGGTAGTCCGAGAGCATTTGCTCACACACCCTGTCCTGGGGTTGGCTGCAGGGGAAACTCTCTTGCAGAAGAGCTCTCTGTCTTAGAAGACATACCAGAGAAAAAGGGCAGAAAAGAGAAAGTGTGTTCTATTTTGTGGACTCTGTCCACCAAACACCTGTAGGGTCAGGACACTGACTCAGGCATCTGCTGGTGAAACTATATCTAGCTTCAAAATAAAATGCCCATTCAGCTTAAAAGCAGCAAAATTAACACTTGATAATTTGGTAATTTTCAGACTGCAACACCAGCCCAGCTGGAATGGATGCAACTTCTTCCTGCTGAGAAATCTTCACAAGAATTACCCTGGGCCTCTGTTACAAAAAACAAATGAAACCCCAACCCTGTCCACTTTACCTCCACCCTGAGCTCTACTAGAGGCATTTTTTACATTAAAGCCACAAGTTTGCCTGGCCATTCTGCCTGTCACAACTCTGGAATTGGGCCAAGTTGTTTCCTTTAAGTCATGTTTGTGTGCAGAAGCGATTCAGTTTTAAGGTGTTATCACCTGTTTGATAAGCTGTAGGTATCCCTCAGGCATAAAGTACCATTTGGATTTGTTATTACTTGGGCAGCCTAGTACTTCCAACAAATGGAACCGCTCAAAATTCAACTGATGGTTTTCATTGAACCAGCTTCAATAGGGGCCAGTCTTAAATGTCTCTATACTAACACATGGAGCATGGGGAACAAGCAGGAAGAGCTGCAGGTCTTCACGTGCCTGCAGTTTTATGATGTCATTGGTACCACTGAAACCTAGTGGGATGCTTCTCAGGACTGGAATGTAGGGATAAATGGGTACAGACTCTTTAGGAAAGACAGGCAAGGGAGAAAGGGAGGGGGTGTTGCCCTCTACATTAAAGACCAACATGAATGCATGGAGCTCCACCTGGGCAGGGATGAACAGAGAGCTTATGGGTGAGGATCAGAGGGAAAGCAGGGAATGGACAGATCACAGTGGGGGTTTGCTACAGGGCACCTGATCGGAAAGACCTGGAGTTTGAGGCCCTTTATAAACAGATAAGAACAGCTTCAACCTCACAAAGCCTGGTCCTCAGGGGGGATTTCATCCACTCAGATGTCTGTTGGAAGGATAACACAGTATGGCATCAGCAATCTAGGAGGTTCCTGGAGTGTGTTGAGGATAACTTCCTCATCCAAGTGACAGAGGAACCTACAAGAAAAGGTGGTGTCCTGGACCTTGTCCTCATCAACAAGGAGGGGCTGGTGAGTGAAGTGAAGCACAAGGGCAGTCTCAGCTGTAGTGATCACGAAATGGTTGAATTTAAGGCTGTTAAGGTACCTAAGAGGATGTGTTGTAAGCTTGCAACCCTGGACTTCAGAAGTGTGACCAGTAGGTCAAGGAAGGTGATCCTCCCCCTCTATTCTGCTCTCATGAGACCCCTTCTGGAGTACTGTGTCCATTTCTGGAGCCCCCAACACAGGAAGGATATAGAACTGTTGGAAGTTGTCCAGAGGAGGGCCACACAGATGATTGGGGGACTGGAGCACTTCTCCTATGGGGACAGGCTGAGATAGTTGGGGCTGGAGAAGAGGGGACTTCAGGGAGATCTTGCAGTATTTGAAGGGAGCTACAGGAAAGTTGAGGAGGGGCTGTCTACAAGAGCTTGTAGTGGTAAGACCAGGGGTAATGGTTTCAAGCTAGAAGAGGGGAGGTTTAGACTGGAAGTCAGGAGGAAGTTCTTCTTGATGAGAACTTCGGAGTTCTTTGTGGTGAGACACTGGAACAGGTTGCCTGGGGAGGCTGTAGATGCCCCATCCCTGGAAGTGTTCAAGGTCAGATTGGATGTGGGCCTTAAGCAATCTGATCTAGTGGGAGGTGTCCCTGCTCATGGCAGGGGCATTGGAACTAGATGATCTTTGAGGTCCCTTGCAACCTGAACCATTCTATGAATCTGTGAATACTATGAATCATGTAAAAGAGCAATTAAGTGGCCAAGAAGCATCTCTCACCTCCCCTTAACAGTAGAATTTTGCTGAGTAGCTGGATAGGCAAAAACCCTCCTGCCACACTGAACATCTGACATAACACCTGGAGTGAGATGTCATGCAATTGTATGAGGGTTTGTGAAGTCACAGTGGGATTAGCAGGAGAGAAGTGCCTTCCAAAATCAGTGAAACTTTGGCTAGTCCATAAAATCACACAAAAAACATTCAACAGTCTGTTTCTGACTGCAAACTGTTAGGAATGGACAGACAAGTGACAAGCCAATGACAATCAAGAAAAATTAGGCAATATACAGGTTTGAGGGAGATTTCTAATACCTTCTTATCTTGAACATTGATTATTTTTCCTTGCACTGGTAATTTCACTTCAGTTAGTTTTCACTTTCATCTGGACCAAAGAGAAAACAGGTCTGATCATAGTAAAATAACTTGCTAAGGGAATTGTAGAAATAATTATATATCACAGGCTTTTTCCTTCCCTCTGCCTAGGAAGGTTCATTTTTTCACTGGCTTCTGTTGTTACCGTCCTCTCACCCTATCAGTAATGTGAATAATGTCACAGTTTTTCATTGCTATATAAAAGTTTGGGAAGTCTAGAGATTTAGTATAAATTGTATTGCACTAGTTTAATTGCTAGGGAAAATAGGATGTTGTTAACACAGTCACTCAGCAAGGTGTGAGATCCAAAGTGTTGGGAAGCAGTCATGAGCTCTGGTACTTGACTGGACTTAGGTTCTGATTGTAGTGGTAGTACTCAGATAAGAGAGCTGATGGTTGTAGTCCAAATGATTACATTCCAAATTATGAGGTGATCCTAAAAATAGATTTTATTTAAGGAAAGTTCTATTTAAAGCTGTAAGGGATGGGTAAAGGAAAATGCAGTCTGTCTTGGCAAACCGTCATGAAATGCATACAAGTATCGCATTGCTCTACAAATTTTCCAAGTACCTGATGCTAGAAGTGATCATTCTTGGAATGTATTATGGGTTTAAAATGTGTATTTAACAAAAAGATTAGGTATTTGAGGAAGCCTAAGGAAAGGAAAAATCTAAGCAAACATAGCCAAAAGAAAATTGCTTGCCCATTGTAAAGTAATGGATGTGTGTGGGATTCAAGGTAAATCAAGGTAAAAAACTAGTATACAGCTTATGGCTTAGCAAAACAATAGACCTCCACTGCCTCTGATTGGACTGAAAATGTATTTATCAGAGCTCTGGAACATTAGACAAAGGAAATTTTGGATCTTAAGTCAATGGACAAGTTCATAATTTTCTGTTCCAAGGGTGTACTAAACAGGAAAATTAAATGTCCCATTAGTTTTATTAAATTACTGAGTTTGTTGAGTTTTCTCTTGTGAAATGTTGCAATAAGAAAAAAAAAATACATTTTACTGTTCCATTTTTGTGTCTGAAAAATGGCAGCTTTCCATGCATAAGATTTTTGTGTTCAAACCACAGGAATTCCAGGAGAAAATTCAGATTAATGGTGTAGAGAATGAGTGCAGTAGAATACAACTCTCCCTAACATAACTCTTGGGTGAATTTTGAAAAAGGTAACAAAACAGTTAGGAACAGACAAAGGAAAGGTGCCTTCTACAGGAAGTCTCCTACAAAGGGCATAAACATGTTTCTTAAGCGCTTGCAACTGCAAGGTAATATTCTGTTTGGTTAGAATCATTGAATCATAAAATCATAGAATCCTCATGGCTGGAAAGGACCTCCAGGATCATCAAGTCCAATCCTCACCCGAGTATCTCTCTAACCCCTAGACCATGGTCTCAAGTGCTGTAGCTACTTTCCTTTTAAACACCTCCAGGGATGGTGACTCCACCACCTCCCCGGGCAGCCTGTTCCAGAGACCAACCACTCTCTCCATAAAGAGGTTCTTAATGTCCAGACTAAACCTCCCCTGATGCAGCTTGAGGCCATTTCCCCTCATCCTATCATTGGCTATTTAGGATAAGAGAACAGCACCAGCCTTGCTACATCTTCCTTTCAGGTAGTTGTGGAAAGCTATAAGGTCTCCTCAGACTGTTCTTCTCTAGACTAAACAACCCCAGTTCCCTCAGCCACTCCTCATGGGACCTGTTTGCAAGACCTCTCCCCAGCTTCGTTGCTCTTCTCTGAACCTGCTCCAGCACCATAATGTCCTTCTTATACTGTGGTGCCCAAAGTTGGGCCCAGTACTCAAGGTATGGTCACACAACTACAGAGTACAGGGGCACCATCACCTCCCTACTCCTGCTGGTTACACAGTTCCTGATCCAGGCCAGGATGCTGTTGGCCTTCCTGGCTGCCTGGGCACACTGCTGGCTCCTGTTCAGCCAGGTGTCAACCAACACCCCCAGGTCCTTTTCCACCAGGTAGCTCTCCAGTCACTCTTCTCCAAGCCTGTTTAGGGAAAAACATGAGAAAGGGTCTGGGTAGAGGATTGTGACCAAAGGAGGAGCACAAGGCTTGAAATTTTAATGAAATAGTTGGGTATTTCATACTACAGAACTTCAGGCATACCCCATGAACTGGGAAGATTTTAATTAAGTGGTGTGTAAATGTAATGAGGTATATTCTTCACATCTTTGACAAAAGAAAAGCTTTGAGAAAAAGTGTGACTAACATGGCAGAAAGAAGTAATTTTAAAAACGTTCTCAAAAGTAAATAAGGGCAGTACAGCTGTAAGAATTTTTATCACAGAAACCATCAAGCTGGTAGTTTTTTGTTGTCATCATTCCATGGGCTGTACTTGCTAGGAGATCTGGTGGCCTTTCTGACTCCTGAGAAATATGACAGTTACTGCTTCCAGGAATTCCATCTCATTACCCCCAACTCTTCGTTTCCCTGAAGGAGTGTCCAGGGTTGCACCAGTCAAAAGGTAGTGAGAGTGAACAGGACTTCTTGTGCCAAAGAAGCCATAGTGACTACAGACACTGTTCTCATCCCATGTGTGTACCTTTCATCACGTTAGGACAGGAAGGGCAATATTTATGGCCCTATTAAACACCTTCTTTATTGCCAGGACCCTTTTTCGGTGGCATGAGTGGGAGAAAAGTTCTGGAAGCAGCTCATTGGCAAAAGGCTGTGTCTGAGTCCTCACCCTTTTCCTCTGTGGAAAAGGCTGTAACACCACCTTCCTTAATGCCACTGGGAAGTAAAGTGGTTCAACAGCAGTAGTTTTCCTGGGTCAGACATTGCTCTTTCACTCTTTCTTTCCTGGCCACAGTTCTCCTGTACTCACTGTTCCTCCCTGTCTTAGTAAGATGAGGGAACAGGAACAGCATGCTGAAATTGTTGTTGAATTTAGAATTTCTAAAGGCAATACAGAATCTCTAAGTTTTATTGGCAATTGCTAGGTGCAGTTTAGTCCCCATATGTTATCTTAATTAAGTGCCTTAGCAGTTGAAGCAATAATTGATACTAAAACCTAAGTACTTTTCTGTGTTGGTCCTGTGAACTGATGAGTCCTGAGCCACTGACAAGTGGCAAGTGATTAAAATCATATTACCTGAAAAGATGCCTGGAAGCATTATAAAAGAAGAACTACCCTTTCAGGTCTCCCTAATCTACAAATTACAAGATACTCTGCTGCTACTGCACAGGGAATCCCAGCCTCACACAAATGGGACTCTTAATGCATCACATCCAAAGTAAAACATCATCAGCAACACACTGAGAAAGGCAGAGGGAGAGATGAAAAGCCACAAACATACTATTTGCTAAATAGAACAGATGTAGGCATTGAATGTTCTGTACAGCATGCACAGAGGCAGACAAAACCCATTAGCTCAAACTGAGCACTGGATTCAGGGACTTACAAAGGCTCTGCAGATATAACATGTCCCACAGTGATAATGTTATACATGAAGGAACACTTCCTGTAGATCAGGTCATGGGCAAGAATTGTACATTCATTTTTATTTAATTACACTTCTACTAACTTAGAAAGTAAGAGTTAGTAGTAAACTGCTAGTTATGGTTACCAAGATATAAATTCTCATGTAAAAAAGATGTCAGTAAACAGTCAGAGACTGTAAATTATGAGGAGGTGCTGAAGAAGGTGAAGATTTACTGCAGATATATGCAAACAGACATTAACTTGATGCCACTGAAGGAGAAATTATTTGCTAGTCTCACAGGCAGTGTTTTAAAGCATTTTCTGATGTACCTTTTTTGTAGCAGAAAACTATACAGAAATCTCTTTAAAACCACAGGAAAAATAGTTGCAGCTAATTCAGCTCTAGCCTATAAAGGGCAACCAGGTGCTTTCCACTCATCTGTGGTTTTAATTTGGATGAAGATGGCAGAATCAGAGCAAATTCTGAGCACTGATGCTTTTCCCTCTATCCCCTCCATATTTGAGATTTACCAATTATATGTACAGATGTAGCACAGAGCCAGGATCAAAAGTTGCTCCTGTTAGAAATAGTCAAAATCCTTCTGAGCTCCCTGGAAGTCAGTGAATTTTCTTACAGATTCATGCAAGCTTATCCTAGTATGTTTGTTAATGTTAAATCAATTATATATTTTCTACTTCAGTAACATACTGTGAAGGGAAAATGTGATGAAAGCTAACCACCGACATTTTAGATATGCAGTTTCTAGCAACAGAACAAGCCTGAATTGGTATTTTGTTCTGTGGGAAATGTACTACATGCAGAGTTTTTTGCCAGTGTATTTGATACAGACAATGCAGATACCATGTAGGGACATGGCTTAGCAGTGGGCTTACTACAGTCCAGTTAATGGTTGGATGATCTTGGAGGTCTTTTCTAACCTAAACCATTTTCTATGATTGTATGGAAAATATTTGTAAGGAAATGTTTAATCTCATTATGTTTAAATTGTATTCTTGTGGAGGAAATTGGCGACACCATGGTTTGTTTTGAACTGAAGGTTTTAATTGAAACATTCTGAAGTGATGTTACCCAAATGAGGTTTTGCTATAAATTTGAGATGATATTTGTGTCTTGAAAACATATCAGCCTTGTGATAAAAATGTCCATTTTCTTGGTGGAAAAACAGTGCAAAATTGCTCAGCACTTTTAATATCATGATATACTTCAACTACTGTTGCCTCTGGTCCAGTATCAAATAATGAGATACCTCTTAGTGACCAACAAAATTCTCTCTCTGCTATGAATCAGGTAAATATACTGCAATTTACACATGGGCACATTTACTAACAAGGCTGTAATAAATAACAATGCAAAACCAACAGTTAGGTATTAATTTCCAGAGAGATTATTTCTTTTCTACTGCTGATAAAATTTGTGCTGTACAGAATATAGAGCACTGCCAATAGTCCTAAGACAGTTATGGCCTGTTCAGGTTGAGAGCATGTGTAATTTAAGAAAAATGCAATTTTAGAGTCTAATTTAAGTAAGTAAGCTTTTATCACTGAGTACTTATCACTGTAGCTCTGGATTTCATCTCACAAGAGATGGTATGGATTATTTTTAAAAGTCTGCAGTGCCTATTGGGTTTTTTTAATCAATATTTTCAGGTGAAAATAGCATCCCTGACATATGTTTTCACATTTCACTTGTGCCACCTATTTTATTAAACTTTTTACGTAAAACCACATCAGTCATACTGAGGGAAAATGTACTGGGACTACGTAATTACTCAGATGTAATTAGACAAAAGCCTGGCTTTAATTAGAAAAAAATATCACGTACCCTCAGCTTACCTATAATATTTCCCACAGAACACATTTATGTTCTTCAGTGGCAATAAATTGTAGTCGTGTACCACAAATAAAAATAGGCCACCAATTTAGCTATAGCCAAATCCAATCCATGTTCACAAATGACAGATTTTTGCATTTGGTTTACATGGTTGGGTACGTTTGTTTTTAGTACTCTGTTGTGCATACTGCACACATTTGTTTAGACTGCGGGGCACTTAAAATACTTGTAAATATTTTCCAGCTTATTATTGAAAGGAGAAGTCAAATATTTTCCAGAATGCACTGATACATAACAAACGCAGCAGGTTTGGAGTGGGGTTTTCTTTAGGCTCCAATATTTAGGAATATTTAGTGTCTTTTCTTAAATCCAACCACCTAGGACTTTCTGCAGAAGCCCCAGCTGAAGACAATAGATAGAGCTGGAAAATCTGTGAGCGACTCAGATCCACCATTTCAGCTTCCAGCTCAGCATGGACTCGGAGGTTATTTCAAAATACTGCTGAGACAACTAAGTTTCACAAGGAGTTTCCAGCTGTTGTAAAGATCAAGTTGCCTGGGCCTGATCCTGTTTTTCCATCTTGCAATAGGTGTAGCTTCATAACACTCAATTTAATGTATTTGTCACAATAAGATTATCATTAAATGTGTCAGACCCAAGTTTTGAAATCCTTATTCAGGTGGAATTAGGCAAATGCCTGGCTCTAATTAGGGAAAAAAAAAACCCACACTCTCAGCTCACCGACAATATCTTACACAGAACACAGTCACATTCTTCAGTGTGAATACATTTTAGTCTTCCACCACAAGTAAAAAAACCCACCGTGTAAATGGAGTTCTTTCTAAAAGAAAAGATCTTGGAATTATTAGTTTTCTAAACTAACACAAATATTCTTAATATATTTTATGTAAGAAGTAAAATTTCTGAACTGTTTAAGTAAGAGCATATGCCTGAGAATTCCTGTGGTTATACATTAGATTTCTGATGCTTGTCCTATACATCAGGTTGCCTAGTAATTTCATTGGAAACAGAATTTCCCTGGTGGCACTTTCCTTTTGTTGCGCTTGACAGTTTTTCTGGGTTCACTTTCCAGATTCAGATATGTCACTTCCATTCAAAATAAAGGGACTCAAAAATATATCTCAATTTTTTGCTAATATTTATCCAGTGCTATGTCATTTAAATTAATTGAACTGTTCATAAGAGTTTTGCCTCCTGATTTGTATCAGATGTGCAGAAGATTATCACCACACTTCATTGCTCTCAAAATGTAATAAAACTTCCCACGTGCTGAAGAGGGAAGGCTGAACACAAGATTCCTCTGACAGGCTGGTGAAAGCTTAGAGCAAGATTTAGAGTGAGGTGTGTGTATTTACACTTGTGCCATGCTTCAGTTCATCTGGTAATTGCAAGGAATCACAATTACAAACACAGCAATGGCTGACGTGTATTTGCCCACAGTGCTTCTCTATCTCTGCCAGAATGGGCAGTAAATAGATCAATACAGAGTTGCAGTAGTATTAAAGCAAATATCACGAGCACTTTCAGGCACATCTAGTGAGATATTCACAGAATGATTGAAAATGTGCATGTCTGTGATTTGTACAGGTGTTATGGGTAGTAAATTTTCTCCTGTAAGAAACCACTTGTGGCTGCAGCTCAACCTGCTGTCAATAGCCTGGCCCACCTTTCAGCACATGATTACAAAACCTAAAGAATTTCATGCAGAATTTTGAAGTTTTATGTGTCTTGTACAGAAACACAATCTGGTGAGTACAGCTCTGACATCAGCCTGTAGTGAATTCTCTTAAAATTTATGAATTTGTCTTAAAATGTAAAGATTTATTGCAATTATCAATTTCACAGGTATTTCCCAGATCCTCTACAAAATTACTGAGCAAAGCGAGCCACACGGTATCAGCCACTCATTACAATTGTAATAATTGGAAATATACTAATTACTTAAATACAAAGATTTTGAGGCATTACAGATAAATCACCAGAGATAAACAGGACTGCAAAGATGAGTAAAATTGTACCGAAGGGCTTTCTATAAAACATCAATGCCATGTAATGGGCACTTGCTGTGGCAGGATGGGATGCACCAGAAGATTCCCAGTTACACTGCCTCACCTGCTTGGGACGGTGAGTGGGCATGCAGCTCCCATGAGGCCCTGCTGGACTCCAAGCAGCTGCAGCAGTATGAGGCAGGGGCAGAGAGGAGTCACCTCCCCAAGGAGGGAGACCTAGTCCAGCCACATGCTCAGCTGGTGCCTCTGAAGAGCTGAAATGTGGCCTGAAATCAATCTTCTTTCCAATGTTGTTATTTAATTTTCTGTTCAAAACATATTGCTGAGCAGATGGAAGAATACACACTGTGATCCAGATTTTCAAATGTCTCAGGGTCTGCCATTGGGCTCAGATGTTTATGAAGCTCATGTTCAGCTGTTCAGCTCTGTTGCTGCCTTTTGAGCTGGGAATCACTTGAAACATCTTCCAAGACATCGTAATTCAAGAGAGAAAGAGAAACCTGGAGAGCACATACAGAAATAATCTAGTTTACAAAGTTATGTAACTGTGTTAAACAAATACATAATCTATGAAAAACACCGCACTACAGTTTCACTTGTGCGTCCCTGCTTTTTCAGAGGCAGTTGTTTTACTCTTAAGCAAATGCTTTCCAATAGAGGAGTTACTGAACAACTTCTTTGCCTATACTGCTGGAGACTGTCATCTGGGGCTGCCCCAGACCCCTGAGACCTGCAGTGATCACAGAATATTTTGCCAGGACAAAGAAGGAGTTTGCCTTGTTTGATGAGGACTTGGTTAGGGAACCATTAAACAATCTGGCCAGACACACATCTATGGGTGGGATGTACCCACAGGTGCTGAGGGAGCTGGAGGACTTCATTGCTAGACCACTTTTGGTAAGTTATGGGGAACAAGAGAGGTGTTTGGGGACTGGAGGAAACCAAGCATCTCTCCAGTCTTCAAAAAGAGCAAGAAGGAAGACTTGGGTAACTACAGCCCAGCCAGCCTCACCTCCATCCCTGGAAAGGTGATGGAACAACTTACCCTCAGTGCCGTCTCTGGGCACTTCAAGGATAACAGGGTTATTAGCAGCAGACAACATGGCTTTACCATGTTTAGCCAACATGACATCCTTTATGAGGACATAACCATGGGATGGATTGTGGTAGGGCAGCGGATGTGGTTTACCTTGATTTCAGTAAAGCTTTCAACACTGTCTCCCACAGCAACTTCACAGCTAAACTGAGGCAGAGTGATCTGGATGATTGGATAGTGAGGGGGATTGTGAACTAGTTAAAGAAGAAAAGGCAGAGTTGCAGTCAGTGGGAGAGTCTAGTTGGAGGCCTAGTGGGGTCCCTTAAGGGTTGGTACTCAGACCAGTACTATTCAATCTATTCATTAACAGCTTGGATGAGGGAACAGTGCAGAGCCACAATGGTGATTAAGGGCATGGAACTTCTCACTTATGAGGAAAGGCTGAAAGAGCTGGGTCTCTTTAGCTTAGACAATAGGAGAATAAGAAGTGACCTTATTAATGTTTATAAATATGGAAAGGGTGAGTGTCATTAGATTGGGAGCCAGGCTCTGCTCAGTTATGTCCAATGACATGACAAGAGGCCATGGGTGCAAGCTGGAGCAGTGGAGGTTCTATACAAACATAAAGAAAAAACGTTTTCACACCGAGGGCAACAGAGCCCTGGCACAGGCTGCCAAGAGAGGTCATTGACTGTCCTGTTCTGGAGATATTCAAAACAGCCCAGATGTGTTCGTGCATGACCTGATCTAGACCATCCTTCTGTGGCAGCCAGGTTGAATTAGATGATCTTTTGAAGTCCCTTCCAACCCCTCACTTTCTGTGATTCTGTGATTTTTTGTCCACTGTTTTTAAACCTGACATTTTTGTCAAAAGAGTTCCATACCAACTGGTATGTCAAAGGTTAGCTGACTCCTGTGGTTTACATGACCTATCAGATTAAAAAAACAGGAGGAAAACAGATGCAAAGGGGGCTGTGAAAGGTGTGAGCTGAAAAGCCCAAGCAAGCCTGAGTTCATTTATTTTGCATTTGGTTCTGCAGCTCAATAAAGTGAGTTCAGAGTTGAAGGTCAAGGTCATGAAACATCCCGAGAGGTTTGTCCTTTTGGATGGTGAGTTTGCAGCACAGATAGAATCCTGATCATACAAAGCAGATCCATACTTAGAAAAAACCGTTACTGAAAATCCTAAAACATTTAACACCAAGAAAATGTAATTTGGATTTCGACTGGTGAATCTTGCTGGAAAAAACTATGCACAAACTGAAACAAAGAGTAAATTCTGCCTTCATGTCGGAGTTGTTCGCATTCCAGCTGGAAATTTAACAAAGGATAAGGGGATATGTATAACAAAAGCTTCTACAAGCCACCTTGCTCATAGCTATTCATTTTTTCACTTGGGCCAACCCATCAAAGGGAGATTTTCCATTAATTAGTTAGCTGTTGGAGACTTCTTTTTAAGATGGTGTTTATACAATTTCTATTCATCTGGCATTTTACATGTGACCTATTTACAGGAAACGGTCTTAATCATTATGGGACTACCTAGGAGAATAGAACTGGAAAATCCAGAATACATTTTGGGACAGATTTGAACAGTCATGTAGCTAGAGATTGCACTTTAGTCACATGAGGAGAGCCTTTATGTGTGTTTGCTCAGTGATCCAGACTATAGACTCATAAAACAATTTTGAATACCCCAAAATATAGAGAAATTATACTATTATATTTAATTTTGAAGATCTTACGTTGTGTTGAATTGGAAGGGATCTCAAAGATCATCTAGTTCCAACCACCCTGCCATACATAGAACACCTTCCACTAGAACAGGTTGCTCAACACCATTCAATCTAACCTGGAACACAGTGACAGAGCACTCACAATTTCCAGTGACTCCAGGTTTGCAATTTCTCATTAACAGAATTGCTTCAAAGCTACAAGCTGAGCCAACTTGTCACAAGACAACACATCTCTACATTCTACTGCTTAGATTCCAAACATCTTGTAAAGTATTTGGGGTTTGATGAGGTTCCAGTGCAGGTTTGATGCACTTGGAGTTCCAAGATTTATTTCATAATTAGCAGATCTCCTGGGATGTAGCGGTAAATCCTGAGAGAAGCCTGGAACATGGAGCACTCCCCAGATCCAAGACTGTGGGTCTAGCTGGTCTCCAGTGAACAGTAAAACACCAGGCTATGATGGAGTGGTTTTGGTAGTAGTGCTGATGCCATCCTGAGAGAAACTGGAGCTATTTTGTCTGCTTAGCATCAGTTGCCACAGCAAATTCTTCCAATACTTCTTGAATTCTACCTTAATAACCAAAGTCACCCCAAAGCCAGCAGTTTGCCACACGAGCGATTACTATTAACCCTCTGGCATCAGAAGCCAGAACTTGCACAATCTCTTCCTACACCCCAAGTCATGCAGCAAACCTATAGGGTATCTGAAGTATTGGTCTCCTTCAGTGTAGCTGTCTGAATAGACCCAGTTTTTAGGATGACAGCCTTAGCGAGGCTCAGGATGTGGCCTATGCATCAAGACAGACACCTCCAGTCATTTTATTTCACACCTTCATGACTGTTTTTGCACCTTTGCAAATTCCTTCTGAAAGCAAGAATTTAGGTCTTTAACTGCTTAAGTGCTCTTCTTTCAGTACATGCGCTGCCGTGTGAATCACTGCTGATTTAATTTTTTCTCACAGTTATTTCTAGTTTTCTGGGAGATGAGCACTTAACTGTAAGTATGGTGCAAAAAAAATACAGTGAAGATATTCAAGACATGCCCAAGCCCCTCAATAACCAAGTTCCTTCAAAACTCAACTAAAATTCTTTCTTTTTGTTCACAAATCTAATTCAGACTAGCTGATCATAAAGTGAAGCAGACAACTGACCCACAAAATCTAAGAGCTTAAATGAGCATCCCACTTTTCCACAAGAGAGAATTTATAAGTATGGTAGCTAGATACTCCTACTATTAATGATGCGCTAGCTGTGTAATCATTCATATAAGCACTAGTGTCCTGTCAATAGTGCATCTACATTGAGATGATTACATTTTTCATTGTCTCATATTTTATGTCTAGAATTTATTCTCTATGGGAAAAAGCTTTGATTTTTCTCTGAAGTCGTCTAAGGATGCCTGGCTCTTTATGCTTTGCTAGAAAAAGAACAGAGCAAACTGCTTTATATCCATCCCACTCTGCACCCTATGGCCTGTTTGTAGAAGCTGTGACAGTTCCAATTGTTTCTTGCGCACAGCAGTCTGAATGTTGCATCTGCCTCATGTGTTTTTACAACCAGACTCCCTAGCCTGAACCATGGTGGCAGCTGCAAGCCACAGCATCTCAAACTCAGTGGCAGAGGGATCTCCAGTGACCACACACAGACATGTCATTTGCCAAAAACAACTCTGTAAAGGAGCTGGTGCCTTGATCAATCTTCTTCTGTTGCTTTAGTATTACTCTAGTTCTCTACACATTGGTGTGCTTGCACATGCAAAAAACCACAAAAACTTATGAGGTGTCATTCTGCCTTAGGATAATCCCAAGCCATTTTCACGTCCTGAGTAAATGAAAATAGGTACAATTCGCAGACACAAAGTCCTTCTTCAAGGAATGTGAAGAACTTTTTCCTAGCAGGAGAAGTCTTCAAAACATTTTACAAATAATTTTTGTTAAAATAGTGACATGTCCCCTTGTAAATATTTCAGCTTGCTTTCTTTGCTTTTTGACCAGAAGTGTTTGCTTAAGTTTTTGCATCGCCCACCTTTGTCACCCACCTTTAGTGGTCTAACTAAGATCAAAATGGGCAATCAAAATGGTCACACTGAGTTCAGGGAGCTAATTTCATGAACAACTTATGACAGACAATTATCCTGGATGTTTTCCTTAGTCAGTGGAAATAGATACTTCCAGGCATATATTCAAATCACTCAAATTAGTTTCCTAAGGTGGCTCATCAGAAGCATCCTTCTTATTTGCATTGGGGGGTGATCTTCTTTCAAAGGTAAATTCAGAGAGCTTATGTACCCAAATCTGCTTTGGCATAGTTTATCCACTCTCATTTTACTTAGCCTTGATAAATACAGTTCCAAGTACAGCCTAATCTATTTTAAAAGAGTTAATTGATTGCACTGAAAATATAATGCACTTGCACTGCTAAAAACATGCTACAGTTGGAAGAGGTCCGTGTCCAGGTGTACACTGGTGATGAGTGCTGTTCTGCAGGGATCGGTACTGGTTCTGTTTAACAACTTTGTTGCTGATACAGACGATGTCGATGAATGCACCCTCATAAATTTTGTGGATGACACCAAGCTGTGGAGTGTGATACGGTGGAAGGATAGATGTCATCCAAGGGAATCTTGACAGGTGAGCCTGGACAACCTCATAAAGTTCAATAAGGTGAAGTGCAAGGTCCTACTCCTGGGTTGGGGCAATCCCAAGCACAAATACAGCTGGGATGAGCTTATAAAGCAGCCCTATAGAGAAGGACTTGGAGGCCATGAAAAGCTGGACATGGGTCAGCAATGTGTGAGTGCCATCCAAAAAGCCAACCCTACCCTGAACGCTTCAAACAAAAGAAGTGCAGCCAGCAGTTTGAGGGAGGTCAGTCTCTGCTACAACACAGCAGAGAGGGAACAGTCCCAGACGTTCCTGGAATGTGTTGAAGATGACTTCCTCACACAGTTGGTGGGTGAACCAACGAGACAGGGTGTCCTGCTAGAGCTGCCCTTTGTGAACAGGGAAGGACTGGTAGCAGATGTGATGACTGGAGGCCGTCTGGGGCACAGTGACCATGAATGGGTGGACATGTTGATTTAGGTTAGGGGTTCTGAAGGTCTTTTCCAACTTGTTTAATTCTATGATTTTATGATCTATGACTCTCTCCCTCTACTCTGCTCTCTTGAGATTCTACCTGGAGCCCTCAACACAAGGGCATGGACCTGTTACAGTATTTTCAGAGGGCTGGAACAGTTGTCCTATGAAGACAGGCTTTCAGGGTTGGGGTTGTACGCCTGAAGAAGAGAAGGCTCCAGACAGACTCCACTGTGGTTTTCAATATCTGGAGGTGCCCTGCAAGAAATCTGGAAAGGAACTTTTTACAGGAACTTGTAGTGATGGGATAAGGAGTAATGGCTATAAAGAGGGTAGACACTGGAGGAAGTAAACTTCTAGACCCTGAAATAAGTTGCCCAGGGAAGTTGTCGATGCCCCTTCATTGAGTGTGTTCAGGGTCAGGTTGGATGATGCTGAGCCATCTGTTGTAGTGGAAGGTATTCCTGTGTATGGCAGGGTGCGTGGAGCTAGATGACCTTTGAGTTCCCTTCCAACTCAAATCTTTCCATGATTTTACAATTCCAGAATATGAAGTGCTCTTAATATTACCACACAGTTCACGTTCTTTTCAGAGTCACCTAAAGAAGAGTGTTTTAATGAAGACAATATACACAAAGGCATAAAGGAGTGCAACCTGTATGTGTGGTTTTACATGACAGTATAGCTATTGCTGTGTAAGTAATAGCAAGAGAGACCTATAACAAGTGATAGTGAAGACTTTGAAACAAAAGCCTATGGTCCAACCTGCATATTTTAATAAATAAATATTTACCAGTTTTAGTGAAATGTATAAAAATTTCAAATACTCACTATTCTATTTATTGATAATCTAAATACTTAAGGCCCTTCACCTGAGTTAGCAACAAAACTGACTTCCAACAGAGATGTCCTTGATCCCTAGCATGTAAAATGCTGAAATCACTTTATAAATGTCAGAAAATAGACCTCAGGATCCTACTAGTTAGGAAACTAAAAAAAAAGAATGCGTTGGAGTGTATCAGAGTCACATAACAGATGAATGGGATAATAGCATTCAAGTACATGATCTGCTGGTTTCAGACTACCTTATATTAGAGTTTTTATTTAGGATTCATATAAAGACATATTTTTAAATTATTAAATTTTATTATTAATATCAAGACATGCTTTATTTAGGATTAATGAACTGAAGTTCATTGAAGGTTTTTATTTCAGGATACACAATTCCATATTGCCCTCAAGAGATGTATAGGTGATCTTGGTTTTCCAGGACTGTGGATGTATCCTCAGATTGCTTGACCAGAGGGAGTCAGACATGTCCACAAGTACAGAACAGGTTCCACCAAGGCTGTATACAGATGCAGCTCCATGGTTCAATGACACAGTGACTATACTCTTCATCTTCCCCTGCCTGGGACATTCTTATGCTTTAAATACAGAATGGATGACATCATTGTGCAGTGTGGTCCACCCCCAATGGCTTGCCCAAGCTGCCAGGGCATCTGAGCTCAGGGGCAATCAATACTGACAGACGCAGGCTTGGGCTGCCATGGTTGGTATGGAATTACTGAGGGATTTACATAGTGTGAATTATTGGGGTTAAATCAAGGTTCAGACATGTCATTTCCCATATTTTAAGCATCCAGCTCATACATCTGGCCTTTATTTCTGCCAACTGCATCTGTTACATGGTCTGTAGAAGCAGGCTGGAGTGCTCAACCGTAGACCAGGGCCATCTTTCTGATAATCACCAAACTCCTGAGCTGACAAGGAGCAGCATGCCTGTCTCTTGTAACCCAGCATGGCAGGATAATTGCATCTATGCCATGTAAGAAAATTGCAGCTATCCTGTCATACGCAGCATTTATCCTGTTTTCTCCCATCACGTCCTCAGGCGACTTTGGGCTATAAGTCATGGCATGGTTACATCAGCTTTGCCCATGACAATCCAAGACAATATTGATTTTTTTCTGGGGCCTTGCTGACACTTTAGTTGTCCAGTTGAAGATCTGAGTACGTTCAGTAAGGACATATTAGGCCCATCCATTTGAACATTTTTCCAAAAAGTTGTTGCCTGTGAATATTTATCATCTCACCTCTAAAGACAATCAATATTTCTTATTTTAAGTATTAAACAACAAATATTTATTATTATTTTTTCCTATTGATTAACAATCCACAAGAAAAAAGAGTGCAAGTTACTAGAGATGCAGTTCATCAAAGAGAATGACCTTAAGTCAGCCAGGACTATTTAAGACTCACTGCACTCTTGTTCCAGGCTTCTGAACCCATATGTTTTCTTAGATGACTGTTAAAACTTTTTATTGATATAGTTACACCAGTCCTCTCTTATCCACTTAGTACTGTTAAGACAGAGAAAGTCACAGATGCCTGTTTTATGTTAGCCAGCTATACTAAAATCTTTTAGCCCTGTACAGAAACCCATGCTTTGACACTGAATTGGCCTTCTCAGGTCCTTTGTGCTTTGTTTGCTGGCTGCTTTTTGAAGAAAGATTCCTAACCTGGCTTTAGGAAATAGAAAAAGGGTTTCTCTCCTGGGAGGTAGCAAGAGGAATATGTTAGTATCTATGTCACAGGGATCAGAACAAAGCAAAGACCTTTTTTTTTTAATCTGGGTTACTTACTTGTGGAATCTCCAGACTGAGAAGATAACCAAGGCTTCTTAGAAAGCTATATTTTCCCTTTATCCACTCATGGAAGAAGGTGAAGTTGGTATAATATAGTAAGATCTTTATGCTGTTACTTAGAGCTAGTCATAACATGACTCTGTGATACGGAACATCTTTTAGGCATGCCAATTGGGAAAACACCTGTCAGCTTCTATGTGCTGTTACAGAAGCCATGGTTTTTTTGAAAGCAAAAATGTAATATAACCATAAACTTAATCAAGGCCCTACATAAATGCAAAAATTCTGATGCCAACTGGAATACATGGGCAAGAGGTCCAAGTAAATTTGCAAAAAGATGGTATTTTCACAGCACATGGTGATATATTTATTTCATTAAGAATAGGGACCATGTCAGCCGAACCCCTGCACCTAATATATCCTGCCAATCAAGTGAGTTACAGATGTCAAAACTGATAGTACTGATAAAAAACCTATAAACTTTTAGCATTTAATGCTGCAATGCTCTAGGAGAAACAATGAAAATGACATATGGCATTTGGAAATTTAAATTATTCATTTCCCAGTTAATTTCAAAATACTTGAGGCAGTCACCTACCTGTGCACACTTTACACCTGAGGCATGCACACAAGAGAAAAGCACTAAAGTTTTAGTCATTTGCCAGTAGAGCTGTGGAAAGGCAGCTCTTTGTTTCAAATGCAACATGATTTCTGGAAGAGAATAATGTTCCTCCCTGCAAACATTAAAAGTGTTAAATGTTATGCTTCAATTATGACCACTTTGGAGAACCCCAGAAGCACTTTCACACTCTAAATGTTTTGACCTGCCTGCTACAAATCCTTTTAGGAGAAGATCTGCACAGATATTGGTCTTCTTCCCATGCCCTACTTTTCAAAGGTGCAGAGGCCTCATCAATTTCCAACATGTGCTGTGTTGTGAATGCAGCCATCAGAGGGGCCCAAACTAAGGAATGTGCCACAAAGTACCTTTTCCTCATAAATGAGATCAGCCTTTAAAGCATCTTAAAACACCAGCTAATAAAGAAGGCTGACTATTTCCCCTTCAGGCAAAGACACTGAAGCATGCTGACAGGATGTTTACAAAGAAAAATGCATTGTGGGGAGACAATTTTTCACACAGCTCCATGAACAAATCATTTAAATTGTATAAGGAAATTCTTCATCATCTGTAAAACCAGCAATTTACCTACTTTTCCCCGTCCTTGTATCTTGAACACTAGTTCAGAGAGATCAGATCTACGAACAAAAACTCGTTGTTTACAAACAGCTCTTTAAGACCCAGATAGCCATTGGTACTATATATGTTTTTGTTGTACTCCTCTAGTTGGTTTAAAAAAAACCAAGTTAATAATAATGAAATAATGAGCATCAAGCTAAGGAGCATTCCAAATTCAAAAGCTCCCTTGCTTCTATGGACTTCGGCTATACTGCATCCACTGTGTGTTTTATAGGACTTCAGCCTCTGTGATCTGAAAAATGGTGCTGACAGGAAAACTTAAAAGTCACAAATGTTGCACAAAAAAGGGCCAACACCGTGGTGGTCATTGTCTCGTTTCCACTCTGACCTGAAATGGGAAATGAGAAGGAGATTTAGGCTGGGGTTTAGTGAGAGACTTTTTGCTCAAAAACATAATTAAGATATTGAAGACTGTAACAAAAGATAAAGATTCAAACAGCGTGGAGTTGCACAGCACTGAATGGAGAGCACTTTGGGGCATGGCTAATGAATATCAGCTCAAAGAAAAAGCATGTATTAGAAAGAACAATGCTTCTATTTATACAAATTTCCCAAAATTGTGTGCACTCTTTAGAATGGGGATTATTATTAGCCTCTTACAGCTCCTTTTGAACCTTTTTGTCATTATTTTGGCTAACACCTTAATTAAAGCCTTAATTAAATGAGAAATTCAACATTATGAAGATTACTTTCTAGGATACAGCTGCACAGATGTTAAAAATGCAAAGTAATCAAACATTTATTGCAACTTTCCCCTGCATTTCTAGAACTCCATTGTTTCAGCTTAAACTCCTCTCATCCTGGGGCCAAAGAGAGAGAAATGCAAGTAGCTGTGAACCAGACACTGGAGAAATGAAGCTGTAAGAGTAAGAGCACAGTGGGATTTCAGAGTAATAATCCTCTCTCTGTAGAGCAGTTCCATAAGTCAGTAGGTTTCTATTTGTGTTAATCTAGTAGTAACTCATGGTGTCCACCTATGCAGTGCATCTGGCCACCTTTAGTTCTTCCATTCTTAAACAAAGCAAATAAACAAATGTATGGAAAAGAGTCAAACTGCCAAATGTGTTTCGAGTGTCATTGCCTTTCTCTGCAACCTGATTTGAATCAGCTTTCTGAGGCCTTTGCTCACATACCATGACCAAGATTTGGTGAGTCTAATGCCACAGGAGATTGTGTAGCCTTCTTCTGGAGTATGCTTATGTTGGTAGTAATCTAATGCACACTGTCATCGGGGGTCCTTCAAACAGTATCTGATTCTTAATTGAAGATTCATTTTTACCTCAAATATTCAAGTATTAGAGTTTCCAAAGACCAATGAAATTGTGTTAAAATTTCTTTATTCCATACAGGAAAGAAGATCAGACTAGACTACAGAGTCATCGAATGGATTATGTTGAAAGGGACCTCAGAGATCATCTAGTTACAACCCCCATCCAATGGGTAGGAACACCTCTAAGTAGCCCAGAGCCCAGAACCCCATCCAACATGGGGAGGGGGAATCCACAGCCTCTTCCAATGCCTTACCACTCTCGCAATGTGGAATTTCTTCCCAAGATCCAATCTACTTCCTTTAAATAAAAGGACTGTTGCTTTTCTCTACTCCCATAACCCATTCCAGGGGGTGAAATGAAAGTCTTCCCATGAACATGACAGTTTAAACTTTACTGATTCACTTACTGAAGATAGTAGCACCATAGGAGTTCAAATTTAACAGTGAAAAACATTTTATAAATGAATGTCTAAATGCAGCACGTAACAATTTAGCTGCAGATATTCAGTCATTGAATGATAGTTTTCATTTATATGGCAAAATACAGATGCAGGAGCCAAAACTCATTCACTCATGTTTCAGTATCTATACTTCAGATTCCAATTCCTATCTAAGCTTTATTTGGAAGAGGAAAAAAACCCTAAAACCTGAGCCAAATTGGATCAATTTTATATTTGATTGCATCTACTCTTATTAACAGATGGGTGATAATTGGAAAGGGAAAACAAATTGGAGATTGAGAAAATAATTCAGATATGAGCATGAAAAATTAAGTATGAAGCGAGTGACAGTATTAAGACAAAGGAAACAAGACTAAATGGGATAAGGCCTTGGAGTAAAGACCTATGGAAATTTAAGGTGCAGAGATTCTAATATTGTTTGATTGTCACTGAGCCACTGCCAACATCAGACAATTTAGCCATGGCTGAGTTTAGGAATGACTAATCTTTTCCCTCTGTGGAAGGAAATCTCTTTGAAATAGATTTTGTAGAGCATTTCATTGGATTGAAATTGTAGCTAAAGGTAACACCTGATAAACCAGAAATTAATTATTTAATGGGCTCTGGCCACAACACAAAGAAATCAAAAGAATTAGCAGAAAGATAAACATCTTCAGAAGTCTGGTTTTCAACACACAAGCAGATATAAAGGTATCACTTAGGTAATTAGGAAACAAGTGGACATGTGTGAGTGTGCATTTAGTTTTTGGAGCACATCAAGAAGCTTTCAACAAGCAGATGGAACCACAATGAATGAAACAAGGAAATGAAAAACTCATTATGCAAAGTATACTGCAGGATTATTTTGACAGCTTCTGTGGAAGAAAGGATGAATGACTGCAAACTGAAGAGTAAAATATGAGTTGTTTATGCAGATGTTTAGTGCAGGGGTTGTTATGTTTGTTGGGTTAGCACCCATTGTCTTTCATCAAAAATGGAACATCTGACTGTTGGAGACTGGGAGAAGCACTGTGCCTTGGGGTCTGGATGACAGCCCATTGGACTCTTTTCAGGTAGTTTACACCATTTACACAGTTTATTAGGCTTGGAAGGGGCCCTCAAATGCAATTCCAACCCTCCTGCTCCAGCAGGATACAGATTACTGAAAAGCATAACAGCCTAAAAGCCCAAATCAATTGCACAAACACTCATCCAGATGAGTCTAAAACATCTCCAGAGCAGGGGACTCTACAATCTCCCTGAGCAGCCTGTTCCAATGTTTGATGACCCTTACTGTAATGAAGTTTTTCCTCATGTTGAGGTGAAATTTCTGTGTTCAAGATGCACCCATCCATTACCTCTTGTCCTGTCTGACGTCACTGAAAAGAGATCATTCCTTTTTCTTGACACCCAGCCCTCATGGATTTAAAGACAGTAATGAAATACTCTCATAGCTTTCTTTGGTCCAAACTAAAAAGTCCCAGTTTTCTTAATCTCTTCATAAGACAGTTGTTCCAGACTCCTAATCATCCTTGTCTCTCAATTCATTCTCTATCCCTCTTGAACTGGGAAGACCAGAACTGGATGCACTCTTCCAGGTGCAGCCTCACTCAAGCCGAATAAAGGGGTACAAGAACCTCCCTTCATCTGCAGCCACACTCCTCTTGATCCATCCCAACACCCTGCTGGCCTTATTCACCACAAGGGCAATTTCTGATCCATTTTGAATTTGTTATCCACGAAGACTCCAGGCTCCCTCTCCCCAAGGGTGCTCTCTAGCAGTTCACTACCCAACCTGTATTGATGCCTCCCATTATTCCTTCTCAAGTTAAGGACTCGGCATTTGTTTTTGCTAAAACTCATTCAGTTCCTCTCAGCCCAACTCTCCAGCCTGTCCAATTCTTGAATAGTTGAACAACCGCTAGGTGAATCGGCCAATCCACACGGTTTGGTATCATCAGCAAACTTGCTGAGTAGACACTTTATTCCATCATCAATATCATTAATGAAGATAGTGAGCAGCACTGGGCCCAGGAGTGATCCTGGGGGAGCACCACTAGTTACAGGTCTCCAGCCAGACTCTGCACCATTAATCACCACTGTCTGGGCTCTGTTGTGTAGCCAAATCTTAATCCAATTCACAATCTGATCATTGAGTCCACAATTCCTAAGCTTGTTTATGAGGGTGTTATGGGGGACTGTATCAAAAGCTTTCCCAAGATCAAGGTGGACCACACCAACTGGTCTTCCATCAGCTGCCCATTTAGTTACATCACAGAAGGCTATTACACTAGTCAAACATGATTTCCCTTTGGTGAATCCATGCTGACTGCAATTGATTACCCACGTATCCTTTATATCCTAGAGGTGACTGTCGAATGAAGAGCTCCATCGCTTTTCCCGGGATGTAGGTGAGACTAACTGGTCTGTAGTTGCTCAGACTTTCCTTTTTACCTTTTTTTTGAAGATCACAGTGACATTAGCTTGCCTTCAGTCCTCAGGTGCCTCTCCTGAGCATGATTTCCCAAAATTAATGGAGAGTGGTTTAGCAACGTCAGCCAGTTCTCTCAACACTCTTGTCAGGCCCCATAGACTTGTTTATGTTCAATTTGCACAGTTGATCTTTGACCCACTCCTCATTAACTGTCTTCTTTTTTACAAGGGGCTGGAGTTCATGGGAGTAAAAATTGAAGCAAAAAAATTTGTTAGGCAATTCTGCCTTCCCTGTGTCGTCGGTTACCAGGGCCATCATCTCATTAAGCAGTGGGCTCACACTTGCATCAGTCTTGCTTTTACTAGTAACATGAGTATCTGAAGGCATTTGATGTAGAATCTGAATGGCACAAACTCCAGGTGATCAAGACGTACTGGTTTGAAGCAGAGGGTTTCCCTTGGTAAAGTGTTTACCTATGGACGGAGAAGTGACAAGTGGAAAGCATGTACAGAGCAAAATGTGATACCTGAAAGGTCGGAGGAAAAGGGAATGTCTTCCAAAACAAAAACAGGGCATTGTTATAGCTAAGATTTCTGCTAGCAGAGCAATGCTGTTTGTGATAAGTTGTGACACATATTTCTACAAAGACTGGATCCATTTTGCAAATTATTATGTGACCCTAGGAAATTATTAACTTTCTCTGCCATGCAGCAAAGTATAAGACAAGAGATAAAGAAGAGCCAAACATGAACAGGAAAACAAAAAGGCCCATTTCACAACAGTCGCACAGTGCATCCAATTCTGTGCGAGGTTTGGTAATCATGACTTGGAGCAGGATATAAGGTCTTTTCCAGCCTCATCATTACTGTGATACTGTGATACTGTGGTAGTTTCCAGGTTCCCTAAAAGAGTTCAGAGGAGAGTGTGATAATTAAATCTAGACAACGTTTCTCCTGTGAGATTCCTGTGGCAATGACAGCATTTGTGTGTGTGAAATACTTTGATATATTTATCCCGAGTTTAATAAAAAAAGTAACAAATGGGTATGTGATTCTAGGGCAAGCACAGGTAGCCATGAGTTTAGGAGGTGGCTTATCTTTATGTTTCTGGCATTAGTTAAAATAATTTGCTGTGTTAAGGAGATGTTTGAAAGAAAAAGTAACTCATTTAGTCACCTTTGAAGCTACAAGTTTAATGCCTAGAGGGAATTTCTGGTCTAAACAGGTTTTCTGCTCTTGCTATAGATGAAGCAGAATGCAGTCCTGTTTCAAAGACTTGAAACTTATTTTTGACACAAAAAGGTGAGGTGCAATTTTTAGAAGATCCTTGAAAGTTATTTGGATTTCTTCAAACAATATCTAAGTTAAAAAACATGGCAGCAGGTGTTCACTTTGTTAGCACTTGGGATATTTACATTAAATGCTTTAGATTCATTAAGAGGCCAGCCATCATCTCAGTATATCCAACGTATTCTGTTTATTTTGTGTTACAATGCAGTTACATATTTTAGTAAACCTAAGTTGTATCTGGTGAGAACTATGCCTAGGAAGAATTTCAAAACTGATTTTGTGGTGTTTAGCCTGGACAAACAACTGTTGATTGGCATTCCTTATGAGTTATCCAATAAACTGGGAATGGGTGACATTTAACAATAGAGAATGAAAAGAGAATAAATTTAAGAGAATAAGTGTATGTGGTGTTCTGAATGGTCTTTTCAACCTAAGTGATTCCGTGGCTCTATGAAGAGAATTGCAATTTAGAGCAAAGTGAGAAATAGAATCTTTAGAAAAATACAAAGGAGAAAAAAAATGGAAATAATCCAATAAAATATAGATTTTATTCTCAAAGAGAACTTCTGATCAGCAGGGATATACATGATGGTTTATTAATTCAGATTTCTGCAATATTTGCATGGAAAATTAACAAAAGTAGTCTGTTTGAAGTAGTCCACTGCGCTTCTCACTGTAGTAGCCTACCAAGCCATTAGAATTGCTGTAAGCAACAGTGCTGCTACATATAAAATATAGTCTTTCTTATTTTAATTTTTGTCATGCTGAAATTAACTTTGAAATTCAAATTATTTAATTATAAATATAAAATAAATTTTATGCTCTTTGGAAAAACAAACTGCATTACCATTTGAACTTCCTCTTTGTGGGAGGTGGAACACTGCTTAGGAAGTGGGAATCTGGTTTGTAATACATCTGTGAGAGAAACCTTGTAGTAGGAAGACTTTTTGACATGGGACATCAGTCATAGAATCATAGAACAGTTTCTGCTGGAAGAGAACTTTAAGATCATTGAGTCCAACCTTTTCCTGGCCCTATCAGCACCACTAAACCATGCCCTTCAACACAACATCTACACTTCTCTTAGACACCTCTGTGGACAGTGACTCAACTGCCTCCCTGAGCAGGCTGTTCCAGTGCCTCACAACACTTTCAGGAAAGAAATTCCTCCTGACATCCAACCTGAACCTCTCCTGAAGCAGCTTAAGGGCATCTCCCCTTGTCCTATCTCTGCCCACTAGGGAGAGCAGACCAATTCCAGCCTCTCTACAATATTCTTTCAACTAGTTGTAGAAAGCAATAAGACATCTCCTCTTCTCCAGGTTAAACAGCCCCAGATCCATTAGTCGTTTTTCATACAGCACCTGTTCCAAACCCTTTACCAGTGTGGTAGCTGCCTCTATTCCTTCTCTAGACCTTCAGTGTCCCTCTTGTAGTGAGGGGCTCAAAACTGGACTTAAAGTCTGTCCTCACCAAAGCTGAGGATCACCTACCTGCTTCTGCTGACAACACTATTCCTGATGCAGGTCAGGATGCCATTTGCCTTTTTGGCTACCTGTGCACACAGTTGGCTCCTGTTCAACCAGCTGTCTATTAACTCTTCAGGTCCATCTCTGCCTAGAAGCTCTCCAGACACTCCTCCCCAGGCCTGTCTCCTACAAACTTACTAAGTGCATTCTATCATCTCGTTCAAATCACTGATAAAAGTGATAAAGAGGACTATCCCCAGCACTGAGCCCCGGGGGACACCACTAGTGACCGATCACCAACCAGATTTAACTCTGTTGACCATGACTCTTGGGACTCCGACCTTAACCAGTGTTTTACCCTGCAAAACCTATGCCCATCCAAGCCAAGAACAGTCATTTTCTCAAGGAGAATGCTGTGGACACCAGTTACAAGTGCCTTACTGAAGTCAAGGCAGACAACATCCACAGTCTCTCCTTCATCCAACAAGTGGGTTAGAAGGAGATCAGGTGTTGCAGTATAAAAATTATCAACTTTTCAAATGCTAATTTTGCTGCTTTTATGCCAAAAATGCATTTTATTTTGAAGCTGGAGGTAACTTTCTCAACAGACCCCTTGGTCAGTGTCCTGACCCTACAGGTGATTGCTGGACAGAGTTAATAAAAGAGAGTGGATGTCCTGTTTTCTTCTCTTCTACTTCTGTCTCTCGGCAGACAGAGAGCTCCTCTGCAAGAGAGCTTCCCCTGATATCCCCTCGCCCGCACCCCAGGGCAGGGGGGTGAGCAAAGTCTCTTGGCCCACCTGCTGCCACGGCCCCTGCCACCGACGGGTGGAGCACCAAAGGAGCTTGAGTTGATGCCGCAGCTCTGCCACAGAGGTGAGCCCCAGCATGGAACTGCCTGCCTGCTACCACAGCCCACTTGTCTTTGAAAAAGCCAGAAAATGGATCTTAACCCTCTCCCTCTCTTAGAGCCTTAACCCCACAGGGGAAGAAAAGTGAGGAAAGGGCCCTGCAGAAAGCCTCTGAAGCAGGCCTATTTACCACTATAGACATGGCCCCCGTGACCAGCACCCTGTTGCATGTAGATCCTGTATAGTCTGCTACTGAGAAACTGAGAAAAGCATCTGATCTAACAGAAAGAGAGAGAGATCATAAGTACCAATCTTTCTAACTCTTTGGCAAACAGAAAGAGACTGGGAATCTGTTTTCCTATCTGAGATGCTGCTATGGCCTGAAGATCATCAAGTATCTGCTGGCCTTAGTCCCACTATGAAAAACTCCCAAGACAAGAGGAATTAGAAGTAAGTCTGCATTGCCAGACAGGGCTGGCACTGGCAAGAAGACCAGAAAAGGGACTTTTCCACAAGCATCACGATGTAAGAGGGCCTCAGGAGCCCTACTGAGTTCTATGGATGGAAGGAATGGCTGAATTCCTCCTCTGGTTAGAGTGTTAATGTACACTCTCTTTTTCAGGACTCCCATGTAAAGCCAAGACCGATGTGTTAGCAGTCTCCCTTTTTTCTTAGAGCTGTGCAAAGGCATTTTGATACAGTTTCTGTTTTACCTTTTTTTTTTTAATTCTTTTACTTATTTGGGGATTTTTCCTTTTCTTATAGGTGATGGGTTCAATAAATTATCTTCTTCTTTGGCAAAGTTGCTTCATTGCCTATTGAATTCTCGATGAGAGCTGGTTGCTGTGGTTGTATTGCAGGCACCAACCCAAACTGATTTAGACCTTCACTCTAACCTGTGACATCAGGCTTGTTAAACAGGACCTGCTGACTGGGTCTGATCACCTGGTTATTCTGCATGTGTTGCATAATGGAACACAGGGTGATCTGCTCCATCAATTTTTCTGCAACTGAAGTCAAACAGCCCAGTCAAACAAATAACCACTGCTATCATTCCAGCAACAGGCTGAGATAGTAAAAAAACCTATCATTAAAAAAATCCTTCTCCTTGCCTTTCCCTTTTCCATTCATCTTTCTCCTTCCTTTTGCCTTTCTCTTTTCTTCAAGTGTGCAGTGTCCACAAAAACATATTATCTCTCTAGAAAATGTTCTTCAGATTTGAATTCTGGTCAAAGAGAAACACACTGGGTTCAGTTTGACATATCTGAATACATGAATAGTTTCAGTCTGTTTCTACCGGAAATAATTTCATCCCAAAATAAAATTGATGTCATATGCTGTGTTCTTAGAAGGGGGATATAAATAGTCTACAAAGACAGACTTGATCTGGGTACTTACAATTGTTGTAAAGGATGAAATTTAGTTGCATTTTGCAATATTTTCATACTTTATTTGCTTATTTTTTAAGGTGGAAGACAGAAATCTGCTGCATCAACATTCTAAAGCCTCTCTGGATTAAGCCCTTCTTTGCTCCAGGCTATTAATTCTTTTATTCTCTTGACTTATATAGCCAGGGAACTCTCATATTTCACATTCAACTACAAACGTGTTTCCATGCTCATTTTATTTAGTGCCAAGCAAAGCAAATTGCTTGCTTTCAGCTTACAAGTGTTTTAATGTATTTTCTTGGGTATTTATGTAGAAACAGCACCTAACAACAGCCATTCAGGCAAGGCAGTATTGAACTGCCAAGGTCCACAGTACTACCAATAACTTTACAATAGGAAATGTGTTAGCACACACACAAAAAAAGGCTTAATGGAGTCACAATGTATAAGATTGATTCCATCACTTTTGAAAGTCCAGGGGTAATAAGACAAGGAGTAAATTAAATTGTATGGCTCCCAGAAAGCTGTTGCATCTATCTTATTACACAAGGCTTGAGGATACAATAGTTAAAAGATAATCAGCTAGCGAGGCCACTAGGATGTCTGTAGGGGCTTTTTTTTATATGCAATCCACTGACAAAGATGGATCATTTTAGCTCAAAATCTCGTGTTCACAGAAAGTCACTGTCAGTTTTAAGTGCAAATTGAGTCTTCTGAGATTCTTAGCTTTGACATATTTGTGGAAATGTATAGGTCACTTTGACACAGTTGTATCTCAGCGCTGTAAAATTCCCATAGATGCTCCTTAATACTGTAACTGCATAAAAACCTGAAACAACTGAGAAGGATACAGATTAGCCTGTTCTTGTCATGGGGGGAGTTTAGACTACATCTGTTCTAAAGAAATAAACAATAAGTAGTTAAAAAAACATATGAACAGGTGTAGTGGATCTGCTATCCATTTTCCTCAGCAAAATGGTTTTCTTCAGCCTTTTCAGTGACATCTCTTTTCTTCAAAGGATTTGTTAGTACCTATTAGGTAACCATTTCTCACAGTTTTTTTTACTATATGGTCCAATTATTACTGAAAAAGAGTTTAATCAGCAGCTCAAGCCCCTTCTGCCTCTCTCTCCTTGAGATTTATGCATCCAAGAGCAGTCTGCAGCAGGGATAGATGTCAGTTTCATAAATGCATTTCTGCATTTGTCTGCTTCAGTTCTTTCAGAGGGCACTGTCTTTCCTCAAAGAGCATCTTTCACATTACTATGTACCAAAAAAGTAAATATCAATTGTTTAGAAGAGAAGCTCATTCCAATTGTCTCTTTTGAGAGTTTTTGTAGACAGATGACAGCATTGCTTTTTTTTAGCTTTTGTTTCTTTCGTAATTTGAAATTTTAGATTTCTTGCCTGAGGCTTTGGAAGGTTGCTGTGGCAACTTGTGGAGTTTTACTTGCAATTCCATGCTGACTTTTTGCGGCTCTGAAAAGAATAGCAGGGAGTTTGGAGCTTCCAGTTTGGAGATTCTGATGACTCCTTCTAGTTCATTGCACTTTTTGTTCATTACTTATTGAAAGCCTGTGTTGCTGTGCACAGTAGCCACCTTGTACTGGAAACATGGTGAATGGGGAGAGAGAGTAGCACTACAAGGATAAGTGGAAGAAAGGTGTTGTGTGAATTCCATTATTTGCTGAAACTGAGAGTTCTTCCTTTATTTGTGGCCACAGGAATCAGCAGCTGGAAAAGGAGGCCTGGCTTGGAAGCACATGGAACAGAGAACTGGACTTTAAATTGCCTCTGATGCTGAGGGACCTGTGCATGGACTGAATAGAGTACACATTTCCACAAGGAGCAAGAACTGCTGGAAATCTCTTCCCTTTGAGAGGCTAGAGATTTCAATTTGATTCAGTTATGTAAGAACATGTGATTACTCTCCATGTGTCTTTGTGAGGGGTTTTTAATGTAATGTGAATTAAATGCATCCTGGTTTTCCCCAAATCAAGTTAGTGTAGGTTTTGCATGGTGGTTTTTGGAATGCTTTATTTTGTTTTTCTTTTGGCCCTTTTGATATTAATTAAATGATAAACCCTTGTTGTGATTTCAAAAACTAAGCAGAATATGTAAGTTTACTTTGTGTGTTTTCTACAGAGAAGTTTGGATCAAATTTCTATCCCTCCNGTTCCGAAATCGGATCACTCTTTCAGTGAAAACCCTTTTCCTAATGTCAAGTCGAAACCTCCCCCGATGGAGCTTAAGACTCTGACCCCTTGTCCTGTCTCCAGTGTCCAGGGAGAAAAGACCAACCCCCACCTGACTACAACCACCCTTTAGGCAGTTACAGACAGGTAAGGTCACCCCTGAGCCTCCTCTTTTCCAGGCTAAACAGACCCATCTCCATCAGCCTCTCCTCGTAGGGCTGACCTTCCAGCCCCTTTACCATTCTAATTGCTCTTCTCTGGACTCATTCCAGCACCTCGACATCCTTCCTAAACTGAGGGACCCAGAATTGAACACAATACTCTGCTTGCAGTCTAATCAGTAAGAATAGTGCAGTCAGCACCTCTTTCTGGACCAGAATGTATTAGCTTTTATTCACTACATATCACTGCATCCAGGAAAGTCTTTCTTGAGCAGTAGCAATAGTTTGCCACCAGATCTATCAGACAGCTCTGACTGCATTTTAAGCTTAGTTTCATGACCCTCAAGCTGAGAAAAGCCTGTCTCTTCTGAAATGCTAACCCTTTTAGGGTGGGGCTAAAGGCTCCCATTCTCCAGGTGTCCACAAATTAAATTTGAGAGCTTGTTTTAGACTGTAAATTACTATTTCACCTAGCTTGAGATGGGAATAAAATGATGTGGTTGAGTACTGTTTCAAAAGATCAGCCAAGATTCATACTTACCAAATGTATCTCTACCCATTTTCTGCGTGAAAAACAGTAGCTGAAACACTTCCCTGGTGACACACACTTTATAAAGCATGAGTGAAGTAGGGAAGAGGAGTTGGTGAGAACGGGTGCTGTGAGGGCTGCTTTGTGGGGCAGCCCGCAGTGAAATGGCAACCCTTGACATATGGTGTCATTACTCAGCCAATACAAATTTGACACTTGGTGAATTTATTATATTTTGGGTTGCTTATGGTGCCTGAAAGGATTTGTCTTTTCATAGGGCCTGTCACAGATGTTGATTTATTTCCCTTCTCCAAAGCCAGTTTTTTTGTGGAAACTGATACAACTTCACAATATAATTTCTGGATTAATTATTCACACTTAGCATGCTTTCTGCACACAGGATGTTGGAAGAAATCCATATTATTCAATAAATGTTCTCTGTAATCCCCTTTAACAGAGTATTTTGCTTGAGTTTAAACTATTTCTATTATCACTGTTGTGATCCTACTGTTATGGATAACATATTCACAGTTCATAACTTTGTTAAGTTTTTCACTTCATTTCACCTTAACAGGCAATTAAATTGTCCAGACACAGTGATGAAACTGATACATTGAAGAAACAATAAACCATATGGGCCAGATTCTCATCATTTTAACTTTTGGTAGTGATTGGAGGGTTTTTTTAATCCTGTAGATCATTCAGTGTCCAGTGATTTATAGGATAATTCCTGAAATATGTCAGTATTTGTTGTTGTAGACAGAATGGGCTGCAGCTAATGCCAGTACCATCTGTGGAGATGACTTTTTAATTTAAAAGAATTTTCAGTCTTGAGAACAGCGGGTTGGATGAACTCATCACTGCCCCTTGAGAGAAGATTAATGAAATAAAAACATATTCCTTTAATACCTGGAGAAGTAATAAGGATGCATCAAGTGACAATATAGAGCACGGTGTGAGGGGGTAAATTGCTTTAATGTAACATGCAAAGTCCATGCAAGAATTAAAAATTGCTTTTGCAGTTTTGAAAACAACCGAGGCATTAGGATTTATATTAAAACTTCTGACACCTTCTTCCTGACATCTAACTCCAGAAGTAGAGTTACAATTCAGATTACCTTTAAAACTTTTTATTTGTTAGTAACCATTTTGCCAGAAAGCATAGAATTTATTGTTTCCCTGTTTTCTGAATGAAAATGAGGTTGAAAGGAAGAGGAAAGACACTGACAACATTTGCACACAAATACATAGTTTAATAAGCTTTATCTATGCAGGGGGGGGAAATTATACCTAAAATCTGGCCTGAAAATTACCATGTTCTTGCTATTCCAGAAACTTATTTCTTGTAAAGAAAATCATAGAATCATTGAATCACCTGGGTTAAAAGAGACCTACAAAGGGCATCTAGTCTAATCCCCTTGCAGTCAGCAGGGACATCCTCAACTAGATGAGGTTGCTCAGAGCCTTGTCCAGCCTCACCTTGAAGTTCTACAAGGATGGGGCCTCAACTACCTCCCTAGGCAACCTGTTCCAGTGTTCAATCCCCCTCCTGATAACTTCTTCCTAACAACCCATTTTAATCTGTCCCTTAATGTGAAACCGTTGCCCTCTTCGTCACTCCAGGCCTTTGCAAACAGTCCCTCTGCAGCCTTCTTGTAGTCTTCTTCAGGTACTGGAAGGTCACTATCAGGTCCCTGTGGAGCCTTTTCTTCTTGAGGCTTAACAATCCAAGCTCCCTCAGCCTGTCCTTGTACAAAAGGTGCTCCAGTCCCCTGATCATTTTCCTGGTCTCTGGATCCACTCCATCAGGTCCATGTTCTTCCTGTATTGAGTACTCCAGAGCTGGATGCAGAACTCTGGGTGAGTTCTACCAGTGCAGAGTAGAGGGGTAGAATCCTCTCTCTCAATCTGTTAGCTACATGTCTTTTAATGCAACCTAATATGCAATTGGCCTCCTGAGCTGCAAGTGCACACTGTCTGCTCACATCCAGATTCTTGTCCACCAGCCCCCGACAAGTGTTTTTCCTCAGGATTGCTCTTTATCACCTCCTCCCCCAGCCTGTAGTGACAGTGAGGGTTGTTCTGACCCAGCTGCAGGATCCTGAACTTGGTCTTGTTGAACCTCATGAGGTTCACCTGGGCCCATCTCTCCAGCTTGTCCAGGTCCTTCTGGATGACTTCCTGTCCCCCTGGTGTATTGGCAGCACCGCCCAGCATGGCGTCATCTGCAAGCCTGTTGATGGTGCCCTCAATCCTGCTGTCTATATTGAACTGTGCAGGACCACTAAGGGATACCACTTGTCACCACTCTCCCTCTGGACTTCAAGCCGTTGACAAACACCCTCTGTATTAGACCACCCCACCAATTCCTTATCCACTGAAAAGTACACTCATCAAATCCATAACTCTCCAACTTGGTGAGTAGGATGTTGTAGGAGATTGTGTCAAAGGCCTTGCATAAGTCCAGATAGATAACATCCACTGGTTGTCTCTTGTTCCCTCATGTAGTCACTCTTTCATAGAAAGCCAGGATTTCCCTTAGTGAAGCCATGCTGTCTGTTTTTGCTCACCTCCCTTTCCCCCACGTGCCTTAACAGACATTCTAGGAGAATCTGCTCAGTGATCTTCCCAGGCACAGAAGTGGGGCTGACAGGTTACTAGTTCTCAGGGTCATCCTTTCTACCCTTTTTAAAAATGAGTGTGATGTTCCCCTTCTTGCAGTCACTAGGGACTTCACCCAACTGACAGGACTTTTCAAATATCACAGAGAGTGATTGGTGACTACATAAGCCAATTCTCTTAGGGTTCTACAGAGCATCTCATCAGGTTCCATAGACTTAAGTATGGTCAGCTTACTCAGGAGGTCACAAACCTGATGTTCACATACAGTACTTCACCACCCTACTCCCCATCTTGTAATTTTTTTAATGTGGGAGGTGTTAAGAGAGAAGTTGCCAGTGAAGACTGAGGAGAAAAAGTTATTGACAACCTCAGCCTTCTCCTCATCTATTGTTGCAATCCCACTGTTCTTGCTCTTCAGGGGGGGAATGTTTTCTTTAACCTTCCTTTTTTCATAGATAGACCTTCATATTCCTTGAGGAGAGAGGTTCCACTGCAGCCATGCCCTGATCCTTCCTGACCTCATGCTTCCACAGTTGGGCAGCATCCCTAGAGTCTTCACAGAAGGGAGGGGAGCGGAACAATCATCTGGGAACTAAGACCAGTGCTGTTATGGAGACAGGACCTGGGAAGTCTGATCCATCCAGTCAGAGCTGACCAGGAAAGACATGTCAGTGCAGGCAGTGGCTTACAACTGGTGTCTAGATGGTACTGATGGGCAGGTGTGTAAAGTGCACACAGGTAGAGGATAATAGGTGGCTAAATTAAGGGACAAGCAAATATGGGTGATACTGTTGTGGGTGTCTATTACAAACCACTGAACCAAGAGGAATTTGTCAATAAATGCTTTTACAGTCAGCTGGAAGTAGCTTCAAGATTGTGAGCCCTGGTGCTCTGGGTGACTTTAGACATCACAATATTAGTTGAAAAGGCCATACAGCTAGGCACACTTCATCCAAAAGGTTCCTGCAGTGGACTGATGACAACCATCTTGTGCAGGTGTCTGGAGAGCTAACTTTGTGCTCTTCAAGGACCTACTGGGAAGAATCCCATGGACTAGGATTCTAAAAATGGAGGGGGGGGAGTGCTCCACGCTCAAGGTAAATGCATTCCTTAGAATACAAAAATATAGTAAAGAAGGCAGAAAACCTGCACAGATAAGCAAGATGCTTCTTGAACAACTCAAAGACAGAAGGATTATAGAAACACTGTCAGGGTATGTATAGACTCAAGAGGGAAGGCCAAGGCCCTCGTGGAATTAAATGTGGCAAGTAAGCTAAAAGAGAACCAGAAGGACTTTTTCAAATACATCAGTGGTGAAAGGAAAAACTGGGAATAAGTGGGTGCAGTGCTGGATGAGGTGGGAGCCCTGGTAACGGAGGATACAGAGATGAGAGAGTTACCTAATGACACCTTTGCTTCAGTCTTTATTGCTAAGACCAATCTTCAGGAAGATCTGACCCTGAAAGTAAGGGAGAAAGCCTGGAAGAAGGAATATTCTCTCTTGGTCAACAAGGATTAGGTTAGATAATTAGCTGACTATAGGCAAGCACAGACAAACCCTAGAAGCAAGATCCTTCTACTGACATCACAATAGGAACCACTTCATTTCAAGGACTATTGCTAACAGACTCTCACTTCTAGTGACAAGACATCCTTCAACTTGCTCTAGCTTCAACTTTCTCCTTCAAATGTTTCTTCAACCTGTCAGTTAATTTATTCATTTTCTATTTCTTTATTTTCCATCTTGTATCCAGAAATAATGTATTATTCTATGATGAATTGTATAACTTGAATACTGTGGTGGGTGACTGTAAGGTCTTCAAAAGAGATAGGCCTGGAAGGAGAATAGAGTGACCTGGTATGTTAGGGAATGCCTCAGCTGTCTTAGGCATTACAATAATGGTGATGATAGAGTCAAATGCTCACGGATGAAATTCAGAGGGAAGGCCAGGAATACAGACATCTTGATGGGGGTCTGTTAGAGACCACCAAACCAAGATGAAGTAGTAGCTTCCATAAAGCACCTGGGAGAAGCATCATAAGCACTGCCACTTATTCTTCTGGGAAATTTCAACTTGTCAGATGCTTGTTGGAAATACAACACAACAGAGAGAAAAGAGTTCCAGAGGTTCTTGAAATGTATGGAAGATAACTTCCTAATATAGGTGGTAAAGCAGCCAACAAGGGCCAACAAGACACCCTGCTAGACCCACTCTTTGTGAACAGTGGGAGATGTGAAGGTTGGTGGTCAACTTGGACATAACAACCTTGAGATGGCAGAGTTTTCAGTTCTTGGGAAAATAAAGAGGGGGATCAGTAGAACTACCTCCTTGGACTTCCAGAGGGGAGACTTTGACCTGTTTAGGAGATTGATTGACGGAGTGCTTTGGTAGGCAATCTTGAATGGTAAAAGAGTTTGTATAGGCTAGACATTCCTTAAAAGCAAAATCATTGAGGTCCAGGAACAAGTTGTTCCCATGGGCCATAAAATGAGCTGTCAGGGTAGAAGACCAGCCAGCTAAACAGATAGCTTTGGCCGCAACTCGGGAAAGAAAAGGAAAGTCTATTGGAGGAAGGGGCAGACAACTCAAAAGAGCACAAGGTTGTTGCAAGGCTACATTGGGAGAAAATTAGAAAGGCCAAAGTTCAGCTAGAACTTATTCTGGCCAGCACCACCAAAGACAATAAAAAATGTTTCTATAAAAACATTAACAGTAAAAGGAGAGCTAAGGAGAACCTTCATCCTCTACTAGATGCAAGGGGAAACCTGGTAACCAAGGACAAGGGAAAAGGTGGAGTTACCAATTATCTTCTTTGCCTCAGTCTTTGCCAGCAAATCCAGTTTCTCCCTGAGTGCCTATTGCCATGAACTGGAAGTCTGGGATAGGAAACAAAATGAAGCTCCCATAATCAAAGAGGGAATAGTCAGTGACCTATTGTGCCAGTTAAATGTGCATAAGTCTATGTAATTGGATGGAATACACCAAAGTATGTTGAGCAGTCTGGCAGAACTGCTTACCAAGCTACTATTGATTGTTTATCAACAGTCTTCGCTATCTAAGGAGGTCACAGTTGACAGGGCAAATGTGGTGCCCACTTACAAGAAAGGCCAGAAGGAACATTCTCATATGTTGAACAAATCCTGACTATATACTGACCAGGAACTTTTGTCTTAAATTGCTAAAAATAAAGGGAGGACTTCAGAAAATCACTTATGAATTCCTAGGGAATGAAACAACTTACTCAGCTGTGGGGAAAAAAAAGCAACATGAAATTTGCATTCAGCCCACACACACTCCACAGAAAAAAATCCCACAAAGAAGACATACGGATACGTGGGGATTTGTCACAACGCTCTTACATAACTGAGCCAAAATGTCCTAAATGTCCAGACTGTACTAAAAGAGATAAGAGACTGTTTTAACAGTTTCAGATTCTTTTCTGAAGCCACTGGTTGCCTGATTCCCCTGAGTCAGACATTTGAGGAGTTAGCTGGTAAATGTCTGAAGGTTTGGAAAACACAGTCACTCAAAAAAAAAATCCTAGACAATCAGTTTGTGGCCACTGCTCTGCTCACTGCAGCTTCAGTTGCCATAGCCCACAAGGTCATACCTGCAACTGCCACCACATCCACAGCAGCATAAGCAGGTGGATGGGCAGCATTTCCACCCCCTGCCACTGCCACAGCTGGGTCAAACAGACCTTCTTCCTCCTGGCTAAATAGAGGAGGCCTGGGTCAAGAATTTAGGCTTCTCTTGCCCACAGCTGCAGCTCCCCTTCACTACTGGATGCTGAAACTGCAGTGCTGCAGGCGAGGGCTTCAAGAGGGACACTCTCAAATTGTTTTGATGCAGAAAAGCACAGTACTAGAAACCATGCTGCTATGACAGCAACACAACATATTAAAAAACTTTAAGCAGTGTACAGATCCCCTGGCAGAAAAATCTTTGCAAAAGAGCTAATATAAATATAATACATAAATTACAATGAATGTTCGTATCCTCTCTCCAGCACCTCTTAGCATATGATATTGAATAGAGACATAGGAATATTGTGTTCTGTGTCTCAATGGAAAAACTTCTATAGGTTCTTTTATGTTAGAAAAACATGAATTAAAATGACTGCTGCTTTTAACAATTTAAATTATCTTTAAAAATCCATGTCAAATGTGAATTGTTAAAAGAATCACATCAGCTAAATCACATCAGCCGTTCCCTCTGCTGACTGAAGTGATTAATGTATAAATTATTTTTTGTCCATTTCCTTCAACAGAAAATTGTCCTTAAATCAATGTTCTCTGCCAACAGTTAGCCCAAAATCATTGTTAGCTGACTAATGATGTGTAACGATGCCTTCCCTGCCTTTCCCTCCCCTTTTTCTTTTTATCTTCTTCCATCTTCTTCATATTTTTCAAAATTCCAATATTTTTCTTCTCAGCACAGATTTCATGGATGCAACAATTAAAAAATCTGCAAGAAATCTTATCAATAATAAGAAAAATTCTAGACAACACAGTGTATTTTCCAAGATACTCACATTATTACTGCATTTATTGTTGTTTAAGGTAATGCGAATCTGTAAGCAATTAGAAGCTTTAGTGATTGAAATGTACTATTTGAATACTACATCTTTAAAGATTATTGTTCAAGAAGCAGACCTGAATTAGTAACAGGATTTGGTTACAGTTTACAAATCTTTGATATAAGACCTTCATTAAAATGCCATTTGTTCACATAAATATGTTAGAAATAATCTCTAGATCATAGAATCACAGAGTCTCAAAACGTTCTGTGTTGGAAGGAACCTTATAGATGCTAAAGTTCTAACTTCCTTGCTAGTGGTGAGGGTCTCACTAGACCAGGTTGATCAGAGCCCCATCTAACCTGGCCTTGAACACAACCAAGGAGGGGTCATCCACAGCCTTCCTGGGCAACATGTTCCAGTCCCCTCATAGTGAGGAATTTCTTCTTAAAATCTAATCTGAATCTACCATCTTTGATCTTGAAACCGGTTCTCCTTGTCTTATCACTACTGCTCTCAATCCATTCACCACCCAGCAGAGATTTGTGCTTGGGGTTGCTCCAACTCAGACGCAGGACCCTCCCCTTGGCCTTGTTGAACCTCATGCAGTTTTCAGGGGCCGGGTTCTCCAGCCTGTCCAGGTTCCTCTGGATGGCCTCCCTGCCCTCCACCTGTTAACCACCCCACACAGCTTGGTGTCATCCACAAACTTGCTGAGGGGACACTCACTGCCACTGTCCATGGCACCAACAGGGTGGAGCTCCATGCACTCCAACAGTTCATTGACATTAACACCCCTGCTTTGTCTCCCCTGCTTGTCCTTCCTTAAGAACTAATACCCCTTTATTCCAAACTTTATCCATAGGAGCCATCTGACCATGTCTCCAGGGTGCCAATGAGGTTGTAAGAGCCATGGAGTTTCTTTTCCATTTCTCAAATTGATATAGTCTACTAGCAGAGTAAAAGAGTCAGAGATTACATTAAAATATTTTGTTCTCTCTTATAAGGGTGTTTTGTACACTCAAAACAGTGAAACAAATATCATTTTTGTCTCTGAATAGCACCCAGAGAGGCAATTTGTAATCATCTCCAAATATCGTATTTCTACATTCCATCTTGCACACACTTTTGCAGTAAAAGGATTTAGTGTATGTATCATCTACCCTGTCTGCCTTGCTCAAGGAAATACCTTCTAATAAAAACACTCTACATTTAATATAGTAAACAAATGATAGTGTCTCATGTCAAAGTATTTCTGTTCAGTAGCTGTCAAATATGACTTTCACAGAAACTTTCAGTCTACAAAAGTTTGGCTTGTGAGGTTGTTTTCTGTAGATTAACTGATTAGAAGCTTACTGATTTGAAAATAGTCTGTTGCCATTTTAATGTAAAAATTGACTAAGTGTGAACATCTTTTACTTTCAGTTTTTCTGAACAATGAAAAAGGCAGAAATAGGCTTTCTTTCTTTCTT
>VZRI01007468.1:0-25076 GCA_013397515.1 Upupa epops | reverse complement strand
TCTTTCTTTCTTTCTTTCTTTCTTTCTTTCTTTCTTTCTTTCTTTCTTTCTTTCTTTTTTTCTTTCTTTCTTTCTTTTTTTCTTTCTTTCTTTCCTTCTTTCTTTCTTTCCTATGCATTTTCAAATGCATTTGAAAATTCCTTAGCTGTGTAGGATTTAATCTTCCTTTTGTGAGTATTTACTTCCTACTTTTCTTCTATCTATACCAGAAAACATGACTTAAAAACATATATGCCTATTGTCATAGGATGATCTTCAACTTCTCTTGCATGGGACATGCAACACTCAGACGTCCCTTCCCATAATCCTATTTACCCTAAAAAGTTCCTGGAATGTGATATGGAGTTGTCTCTCAGGTTTCTGGATTGCTGCTGCTTGTTATGGCAAAAAAAATGAATGTCTGCTAAGCAGACCCAGTGAAAGACAACTACTTTTCTCTCTCTTCTTTAGAAGATCAATGTCTTAGTGGCATTTTCACTCCTGTTTGAGTCAGGAGAGAGGGAGAGGCCTGAAACACCACTGGGCAGTAAGCTGTGGTTTTGTCTTTTAACTCTTTCTTTACTCTCTGTTAATAACAATTCTTTTCTTTCTTTACTATAACATTGTCCCTAGTTTCTCTGTTTTAACGACCCTGAGAAATCCAAACCACTACAAAATAATCTAAACCAGGACACTGCCCAATGCACTTTGTGAAGCTGGCAGCAAGATTGCCTGACCAAGCAGAAAGAAGAATTATTTTATGTTCCTGTAGCTTGATTGCTATTACAGGTGTTTTCTGTTCTGCCTGCAATTTGGATGTGCAAAATTCAATGGATGAGCAACTGTCATTAACAATTTAGATTAGATTAACAAGATTAGCAGCTACTGCCTTTGACTAGCCAATATGCTGTAGTGTTTGGTGGGCTGCGATACTTCTCAAATACTGGGTCTTCTTTGTTAAATATTTAGACAACAACTTTTCTCTTTCATGCATTAAACATGTGACTAGGCAGACTCACTTTTTAATTCCGGAGCTAAGAGAGCTAATTCAGTGGTGTCAAAGCTCTGTGTAACAGACATGCATTTCTGTACTTCAGGGACCTGCCAGAACATGAGATTGGTCTTCTGCAAAATGAACATCTATCCTGGAAAAAGGAAGAGAAAAATTCACACATCATCTAAAATTAATACCACAATTAATTCTTGTGAATTAGACTCTAATTAGAATGCAAGTTGCGTAATTTTCTGGACCTTTGGAAATAACTACCAAGTTCTTCCATGCAACTTTGAAGGAAAAGGTTGCTAACGTGCACTTCGGTGGATTAGGTTTTGTGAGTAACAGCTGTTGGCTTCTCTGCCAGCCTTCTGTGTCCATGACCTACAGAGATCAGTTAAGTAAACTGGACATCCACAAATGAATGGGCCCCAATGGGGTACACCCATGAGTGCTGAGCAAGCTGGCTGTTATTGCTAAGCTGCTCTCCATCATTTTTGAAAGATCATGGAGAATGGCAGAGGTTTTGGATGACTGGAGGAAAGCCAGTTTCAGTACAGTCTTCAAAAAGGGCAAGAAGGAAGACCTGGACAGGTACAGACTGGTCAGTCTCACTTCCATCTCTGGAAAGGTGACAGAACAGCTCTTTCTGGAGGCCGTATTTTAGATGAAAAGATGGGTTTCAGGAGCAGACAGCATGGATTCACCAGGTGGAAATTATTCTTGACCATTTTGATGGCCTTCTATGATAATTAGCTGGTGATCAACTGGGTAAATGTAGGGGGAGAATTGCTGTCTACCTGGACTTTATTAAGGCTTTCAACACTGTCTTCCATAATATTCTCATAGGCAAGCTTAGGAATTGTAGGTTAGATGAGTAGACAATACGACAGACTGAGAACTAGACGAACAAAAGAGCTCACAGAGTTGTGATCAGTGGCATAGAGGCTAGTAGGAGGTCTGTAGCTAGTGGTGCTCCTCAAGTCTAGTCTAGTTCAACATATTTGTCAACGACCTTGGTTAAGGAACACTGTCTCCTCAGCAAGTTTGCTGGTGATACAAAACTGGGAGAAGTGGGTGTCACTCCAGCAGGCTGTGCTGCCATCCAGAGTGGCCTGGACAGTCTAGAGAGATGGCAGAAAGGAACCCAGTGAAGCTCAGCAAGGTCAAGTGTAGGTTCCTGCACCCAGGGAGGAATTACACAATACACCAGTACAGGTTAGGGGTTGAACTACTGGAGATCTGCAGATGATCTGGGAGTTCTGGTAGGCAAGTTAACCACGAGCCAACAGTAGTTGCCCTTATAGCCAAGAAGGCCAGTCACATCCTGAGGTCCTTTTAGAAGATTCTGACTAGCAGGTTGAGGGATGTTGTCTTCTGACTCTGCTCTAGTGAAGCCATATTTGTGTTCAATTGTGGGCTCCCCAGTTCAAGGCAAACAGAGAACTAGTGGAGAGAGTCTAGCAGAGGGCTACAAAGGTGTACAGGCGAAGATTGTACAAAGATGACTGTACTGGAGCATCTATCTTAGCAGGAAAGGGTAAAAAAAATGGATTTAAGAAGAAAAGACAGAGACATTTTATCAATGCTTATAAATATCTGAAGGACATGTGCCCAAAGGATGAGGCCAGTCTCTTTTCAGTGGTAAGAAAAGGAGCAATGACCATAAGGTAAAACTCAGGAAGTTCCACCCAAATATAAGGAAATACTTTGAGTGTGGCACAGTACTGGACAGTCTACCAGAGAGATTATAAAGTCTCCTCCACTGGACACTTTCTGAACTTGCCTGGATGAGTTCCTGTGCAGCTTTAGGAGGTAAAACCCTCATAAACAGGGGGTTTGAACTAAATGATTCATAGAGATCCTTTCCAACCTCTACCATGCTGTGATTCTGTGATGGAACCCGATTTTCCAGAATGTCCTATACCAAACTCAGGCCAAGTAAAGACTTTTTCATGTAGGTAAATGAACAACAAAACACTTCTGAAAGTTGTGTTTGGAGTAAATAAAAGCCATTTACTGAAACTCCATCAAAGAGTCCACTAATATTGGAGGACACAGGCAATTACAGTAATAACTTTATGAGTAAAAAGATTGAAAAATAAGTTTAGAGGTGGTTTTCAAGGCCAGATGAACAACAAATTCAAAACCAAAACCAGTGAATGCCTAATTTTTCTTTGTTTTAATAAAAAAAAAAAATTGTAAGTTAAAGTGACAAACCTCAGAATCATTACCATGGCAGTTCTATTTGGGAACATTTTATATTTTCATTCATTTTCCTTTTGTTTAAATATTAGTACTGTTAGTCATGAAACACAGTCACTGTTTTAATCAAGAACTGTGCATTTTAAATATTTATGTTCATTGTAGCCAAGAAGTCTGCGAACTCAGTCTTTTGGCCAATTAAGCTTTAATCAGGACAGAATGTTTCAATGTTAAAATATACAAATTGCATCTGATCCACTGGCATATGCTACCTTTCTTGTTGTGGCACTTAGTCTTTCTTCTTAATCTAAATGGTACAGCTACAGCCTTTGATTTCTAAGTAACAACATGAGTCTGTCATTGCCAGCAGACCTGCTACAAGACCAGAGCGAATGCTGTCTTTACAGCCTATCAGCAGTGTGTAACAGCACATTGAGCAGACAGCACCAGCACTATTTGATTATTTATTTGCTTTCACTAGTCCATCTGTATTTGAAATTTTGTTCCACTTGTTTCTGTAATGGAAGACACATGGGTATTGCTTTGGTACTGAGGTTGTCATAGCTCAAAGCACATTGAAAGGGCCCAGGAATTATTGAATATTCTATTTGAGAAGACTTCATAGTCAAAAATTATTCATCCAGCTTCATCCTCTGAAAATGTAATTCTCTGTAGCTTTCCTGCTCCTTCACTTATGAAAGCAAGTTTCAGTAAAGGTCGGAGCTAAAGGTCAACACACAAGCACAATGAAGGATAACTTTAGACACTGTTTCTCTCTCAAAAGTATGGATCGTTGCTAATATCCCTATTGTAGAAATGAGCATAAACCAGTGTCATGACCTTGTGTTCACTTGTGCAAGCTTCAGCACAGGTAAGGTCACCTCCTTTCTCTTCACTTTTGTTCATTGCTGCTACTTCAGGTTTTGGCTGCGTTACAGATTACTGTCTCCTCTGCTTTCACAGCATGGACATTCCAAAGTCAGATCTTATTTTATACTTTGGGTTAGGTTGCTAATTTCTCTAGACTTAGAGAAATTCTGCTTACCTTGCCCATGCTTACAAATAGTCTCAGATTGGTAGTACCCAGGAATTTCCTATAAATTTAGTCTTGCTTTTATTTTTTTTTCATTGCAGTACTGTACTGTATCTGATCCTCAGACTACCCTGGTAGAGAATGTCTCCTTACTTCTTACCTGATATTTTGACATTTAGGGTGATCCTTAATTTGTCTATTTGTCAGTTTTCCTTTTCAAGCCTATTTTTCTTACTACATTTCCCTGCCCGTCTGGTGTTCATTCACAACTGGCAAACGTCAAAATAATGCAAGGATAATCCTTATCTGCCCCTGTAGTTTCAGAATGGTTTGAATAATCTTTTTGGGGAACACTCCATATTTTGTTGGGATTCACTCACCATTTGTGTGTAGTCAGGTTAGAAGTGCTTGTTCCCCTCTATTATCCCTGAGAACCTATTTCTGATTTGACAGCACAGTCATCTGTTGTTACTTTTATGGAGGAAAACCCAAAATTTACTGGTTTAAGTGACAAACAGAGATGCTGTTTATAACATTCTAGTCTGAGAACTAAAGTATAACACATAGTCCTATAAATAATATTTCATACATTTAAAGCTGTTGTGGTGAGATGGAGCGGAGGGAAGCAAGGGACAAAGCTTTGATCCCTTTGATCAAGCACAGACCTCATCTCAGGCTCCTGGGTGCCACTGTGTGTCAGGAAAGTTTTCAAACTTTTGCCATAATAGCTACCAGTGATTGTAACTGAGATAAAAAAGGGAATTAAGCATGGGATTGAATCCAGACTTTTTAATCATACTGCTATCAATGTCTGCACAGCCTGTTTTCCCAGCATTCCACATTAATAGCCCAGGATAAAAATTTGCATGCTAACTGAATTCATGTACCATGCTGCTGTATGAAACATCTGTTGCTGATTGTTTTGCTCCTCTGCTTTTCAAATTCATATATGAAAATGCAAAAGGTAAAAGGCTAAAGGCAGAGAGCAGATGGTTTGTTTTCTTTATTGTTGGAACTGTAGGTTGTAGCAGTTGATAAATGTCACTACGCTCATGCTATTACCTCTGGACTTGCACTACAAATACTGTGCTTTAAACTGCTGCAGTTTTTCCAGATCACTGTGCATCTAGAACCAACATTTCTATTCTGCTGTAAGTAGATGTAAAGGAAATTGGCTACTCAGCATCTCCCCTTGTCCCTAAAGTCTCACTTTGCTCAGAAAAGAAGACAATTAATCATCTCAGGTCTAAGATTTTCCACCCTAATCATGGAAAATTGAGACAGTTCCTAGTACTGGTTAAGGAAGCTACTCCAGCATGGAACAGGTTGCTGCCAGAATAACTCCACAGTAACAGAGTCAATACAGAGAAACAGGACTATACTTCAGATCTGTGATATGTCAGCTTTCAAAACAGTAAGTTGAAGTGAGTGAAAATTATTGAGGAACTCCATAAAATTCAGGGGAAGTTTTATTTTCACCCTCCATGCACTTAAATCCCTATCTGGAGACAGGCTATGAAATTGCCAGCATACTTAGCCAGGGCTGTGCTAACAGCTTTGCTTAATATGTAGGACATGGACTGTTTTTTCACTTTTGGAAGAAGAAATGGGCTATCTAAACCATTTAGTTTTTAGTCTACAGAGAAATAAAGAACTGCCTTGAAATAACCATCACAAAAATACTCCATTAATCCATCATCAGCTGTTGATTCAAAGAGAACTAGCTACAAATTATATATAATTTATATATATATTCAAGACTTCCATAGGAACAGCTCTAGATTACATCACTCCAGATCTCTTCAGGTCTGGCTGCACCAGAGACCACTTTCTCTACTCCAAATGCAAAAATTAGATTGACTTTTGACTTCTTACATTTTTTATATCTATGTTGATTCAGCAAAATACTTCTGTGTCTAATTCTTCTGGCAATTAATTCTCATTATTATTATAAGAGATATGTGACTTAATTTTTCTTTTGTTTTACTCTGTCCTTCAGAGGGTTCATTGTGAAAGAGCAATTCTTCTCTGTAGAGTCTTTCATACTGAGTCTCTGTGCATCAGCCCACACAAATAAGAGAGGAAAAAAGCAAACTAGAGTGGTTACAAAAGTGAATAAGTAAAGTAAATAGAAAGAGATATTCAATCTTCCATGGGTTGAAGCTGGGCTGGCCACAAGACAAATGACAGACTCTATAACCCCCTCACACTCCCCAAAAGGGGAAGAGAAAGGGAATAAAGGAGAGAGACTTATGGATTGGAAAAGAAAAATACAGCAGCTTTAATTAAAGTAATAATACAAACCAATACCAAGCCCACTCCCCCGATGGTGATTACATCACCAGCAGGCCAGATGCAGATGCTAGGAAAGTCCCAGGCTGGACTCAGTAGCAGACAGGAACTGTACATAGGAGCTGGATTCAGGACTGCATAGATTGGGATTGAAAGCAGAATGGAGAGGACCCCTCAGACACCAGCCATTGAAGAAGAGAGGCAAACAGAGGCAAGATGGCAAGAGGAAGAGGCACAACAAGAAGAGAACTGACCCTTATGGTCCCTCAGCTCTATACTCAATATGATGTATATCTAGGGTCACCTGTTCCAGCTTCTCCTCCCACAGGTGCAGCCTGCAACTTACTGCACCCCCAGTGTGGTACACAAGATTTATCAGTGCCCTCAGTCTCCATAGCAGCAACTACGAGCAAGAGCTTTTCTACATACCAGTTCTTGGTAGGAACTGCAAACATCAAGCACTATGACTCCTAGAAGCAGACACGTATTTTTAAAGTGGGTGTTTTTTTCTTGGAAGTATTACAGATTTTTTTTCCTCTGACTCTAAATACGAATTAAAGTTCTGAATTTCTTTTACCATCTTAATAAAAATACCCTATAGTTTCAGTTAATTACACTTTCTAGGTCTGTTTAAAGATGTCAAAATCTGTAGGATTTCTTGTAGAATTTCAGGAGAAATAAATATGGATATAAACTACTGATGTAAAAAATAGTGAAGAAAAAGGTATTTGCATATCACAAAGAAGGTAACCAGACATTAATCTTTATCTCTATACACTTCAGGAAGAAACAAAAAGCTAATCCAAAATTCAAAATACTGTTATTTCCTCATATTCTATTTTTTCCCTTTTCAGATATATGACAGAAGAATAGCCAGACACTGGGGTAATGAGTCTGTCATTCTTCTGAACTAACTCCCAAAGAAAATGCACAGTATTAGATCTCACAATCTACATCTACTGTCAGGATTGTCCCACAAATCATGTAATCCTACACAAGATGTAGAATTTCTGCAACTTAATTATCTGCTGTCTCTAATAATAAGTGACTAGTGATAGTTTGCTATGATTTGCAGAATGGTGTTCGTACTGTAGAGGTAGAGCCAGAGCAAGTGCTGGAATCCCTGTTATTTTTCCAGGAAGTTAGTTTCATAAGTCAAATCTTTGATGCCATAAATTACATTAAACCAGAAATATGCAAGCAAAATACCTTGGGTCATGAGTTCTTGTGGTTGTTGTATAATTTATTATAGAATCATAGAATGGTTTGTGTTAGAATGGACCTTAAAGATCATCTCATTGCAAACCCACTGCCATAGGCAGGGACACCTACCCCTATGTTAGGTTGCTCAAGGTCCCCTTCAGCCTGACCTAGAATACTTCCAGGGAGGGCAACCTGTTCCAATGTCTTAACACCCTCACTGTAAAGAATTTCCTCCTAATATCTAATCGAAATCTACCCTCTTCTAGCTTAAAGTCATTTCCCTTCATCCTATCAATACAAACTCTTCTAAAAAACCCTTCCTCAGCTTTCTCACAGGCCCCCTTCAGGTACTGGAAGGCAGCCATAAGATCCTCCTGAAGCCTCCTCTCCTCTAGAATGAACAGCCCCAAATCTTGCAGCCTGCCCCCATATGACAGCTGCTCCATCCCCCCATCATCTTCATGGCCTTTCTCTGGACCTGCTCCAACAATTTGTCGTTCTTCTACTGTAGGGCGCTCCAGAATATGTACTCCACATAGACTGTCACAAGAGCAGAGTAGAGAGGGAGGATCTCCTCTTCTGATCTGTTTGCCACATTTGTTTTGGTGCAACCCAGGATACAGTTTGCCTTCTGTGCTGCAATCACACACCCATGGCTCCTGATGAGTTTTTCATCAACCATCACCTCCAAGTCCTTCTTCTTGAGACTACTCTCAAGTGATTCTTCACCCAGCCTCTATCTGTGTTTGGTATTGCCTGACCCAGGTGCAGGACCTTGCACTTGGCTTTGTTGATCTTCATGAGTTAGCATGGGCCCACCTCTCAAGGCTGTCATGGTCCCTCTGGGTGGTCTCTCTTCCCTCCAGTGTGTCAACTTCACCACACAGCTTGGTGTCATCCACAAACTTGCTGAGGATGCACTCAGGGCCACTGTCTATATTGCTGCTTAGAGATTCTGACTGGATTCGAGAGGCAAGTTTTTCACGATGAGAGCTGTTAGACAGTGGAATGGTTTTCCGAGGGAAGTGTGGACTGGTCAGCTTTAGACAATGTTAAGGCTCAGCTTGATAGGGTTCTGAGCCAGCTCATTTAAACTGTATCCTGCTTTAAGAGGTTGACCAGGTGATCCCTGAGGTCCTTTCCAATCCACAAACCTGTGAACACTCATTTCAGCACCAACCCCTGAGGGATGTCATGCATCACTGGTTTCCACACGTTCAGCCATTGACTGCAACTCTTTGGATGCAACCATCCAGTTAGGTCCTTACCATCAAGTTGTCCATTCATGTTATTCCAATGATCACAATGACATGTGGGAAAGTATCCAATGCTTTAAACAACTACAGGGAGATAATATCTGTTGCTCTTGCCTTATCCACTGATGTCATCTACCATTACAAAAGGCCACCAGATTAGTAAGGCATGATTAGCTCTTGGTGAAGACACTTTAGTTAATGCCAGTCACCCCTTCTTTTTCTATATAGTTTAGCAGAACCTTCAGGAGTATCTGCTCCATGATCTTACCAGGCACAGAGGTAAGACTGACTGACTTGTAGTTTCTGGGATCTTTTTTTTCCCTTTATGAAGATGGGGGTGATGTTTCCCCTTTTCCAGTCAGCAGGAACTTCACTAGACTGCCATGATCTTTCAAATATAATGGTTAGTGGCTTGGCAACTTCATCAGCCAGTTCTCTCAGGACCCGCAGATGGGTCTCATCAGATGCCATGGACATGTGTACCTTCAGGTTCTTAAGATGATCATGAACCTCATCTTCACTTACACTGGATGGATCTTCCTTCTCCCATTCCCTACTTTTGCCTTCTGGAACTAGTGGTGTGGCTAGAGCCCTTTCTAGTGAACACTAAGACAAAGAAACCATTGAGTACCTCAGTGTTCTTCACATCCCTCATTATCAGCTTTCTAATTTTCTTCTTTCCTGGCCTTCCTTTTATCCTTCCTTTTATTCTCTCTGTGCTTTAGCATTCCTAACCTGACCCCTGAGTGTTCTGGTAACTTCTTTATAATCCTTCCATTTAGCTTGTTTTTGCTTCCACTCCTTGTAGACTTTCTTTTATGTGCCCAAGTCCAGGACCACCTTGTTCATCCATGCTGGCCTCTTGATATTCCTATCTGCTTTCTTTCTTGGGATGCACTGCTCCTGGTCTTGAAGGAGATGGTCCTTGAATATTGACCACTATTCTTTGGCTCCTCATCCTTCCAAGGCTTTATCACATGACACCCTGTGAACCAAATCCTTGAAGAGGATGAAGTCTGCTATCTTGAGGCCTAGGGTAGTGAGTTTGCTGCTCACTTTATTTGATAACCTAAGGATCTTAAACTCTACTGTTTCATGGTTGCTGCAGCCAAGCTGCCTGAAGAGCTCATCCTTGTATGTGAGGACCAGGTCCAGCAGAACACCTTTTCTAGTGGGTTCCATTACCCCTTGGAACACTGACCTTGATGTGGGATGGGTTGAGGATCCCCTTCCCAGGCAACCCTACTTTAAAGCCCTCCTCACTAGATTGGAAAGCTTATGCTCAAAGTTGTTCCTTCCCTTCTCAAAAAGATGTACCCCATCCTCCCCTAGAAGAACAGACTTCTCAAAGCAAGTTGCATGGCTTAGATAGCCAAAGCCCTGTCCATGATACCACTTCCTCAATCATTTACTGATCTTCTCAATTTGATTTGATTTCAATACTCTGCCCTTTAACTGGGAGGACTGATGAAAAGACAACCTGTGCCTGAGTTCTTCACTGCTGCTCCCAGTATCTTGTAGTCCCTCTTGATGCTCTTGATGATTGCTCTTAGCCACATCATTTCTGTCCACGTGAAACAGCAGCAGCAGACAGTGGTCAGTGGGATGTACAAGCCTCTAGGTTACATCCTTGATGAGGGCCCCTGTTAAGCAGTACGTGTCTCTAGATAACAGATCAGGATAACAAATGGGTGCCCCTGTGGCTTTCAGAAGTCTCCCACTACTAGCACTCATCACTTTATTGCTGTAGTTGTTACACAACAGGGAACTGTTCTGGTTACCTTACTCGGGTCTAGAGACCTAGCAGATGCAGCTCCTTTTTGTCCTCATTCTACAGCGATGTAAATCAATTCTCCAGGGGCACCTTAGGTTCTGAGAGAGGTTTCTTTCTGCTTCTAGGTCTTTCCCTCGCAGTTTGCATTCCCCTCCATTGACGGCTCTCTCCAGATTAATGGTGAAAGGGCATTGACAAGGGGTGTTTTCTGTTGGGGTCCTCACAAATGGGGTGTTCTTGTGAAATTTTCTACAGTGAGACAGATGACAGAAGCTACAGGATTTTAGTAACTTCTAGCCAGAATGTCCTAAGAAAAGATGGCACACAAGATTAGCTGATACATTTTATCGGCTATTTTGATTATCGATCAGGAAGCTTTATGAGTCAGTGCACCTAAATTCACCAAACCACTCTGCCTATGTTTGACTGTAATGTGCTGATGTCCATAGAATGATGGGTGTTAGCCCTAGTGGGTAGTTCAGCTCCACCTAGCCACTTAGTTTATCCTCACTCAGTGGGATGAGGAAGCGAATAGAAAGGGTGAAAGTGCAAAAACTCAGTTTAACTGTCTAGGTCAAGCAAAGGCCATGCATGCAAGCAAGGCAAAATGAGGAATTAACTCAGTCTTTCCTATCAAGCAGGTATTCAGTTTTGTGAAAAAACCTTGTGGCAGCCAGAGAAAGATCTTGGAGGACTTGTAGGGGGAAGGATGCCATGTTGCTACTGTGAAAAAAAAAAAATGGTCAATGATTTTTCCCCTGGGGGAAAGGAGACAACAGAACTGGGTCCAGGCACATAAGAACTATGTGACTGCCCTCTATATTTTGGTGATGGGGTTTTTCTGTTGTTTGAATTAAATGTGTATTGCTTTCCAAATTGAGCCTGTTTCTTTTTGCCCATGACTCATAAGTGGCAAGTGAGTCCTTCCTGTTGTTTTCAGCTCATTAGCACGTTTGCTAAATTAGTTTGTTAATTCATCCCAGACCCCATCAATGTGGCCAACCATTAACAATGTTGTACAAGCACTGCTCAGTAATAGCTAAAACAGAAATTAAAACAAGAAGTAGAAAAGGACAATATTATTTGGCCAAACATAATTATCATTACGGACAAAAAGGACTCTTCTGTAATGTCCTACTTTGTCACACAGTTTCTATTTTTTTTTTCCAAAAAGAGCAAAAAAAAATACTAACAAATACTTCTTTCCATTTCAGTTATGTGGAGTTGCCAAAGTTCTAGCTGATTTTTAAAAGACCCACTGTAGGAAGAGAGTCCTAATGAGTAACAGAGCTCAGACAACAGTTGACCTCCTCTGACCTCAAATACTCAATATTTATTGGCTTCCAAGGAGGAATGCAGTTCTACTCACACCAGTAAAGCAATCACTGCTTAGAAACAGAATGCATTTTTGCATTAGGACTTGAGTTTTGGTGAGTAGCTGCTCTGAGAGTAATCATTCATACAATGATAAGCAGAAGGGTGACATGTTAATTTCTGTATGTTTTGTAAAGCATATACATGCAAGCAACTCTAGACCACCATCTTGACCCAGATTTTAGAGCTTAGGACATTCATGCTTTGCTTTTCTGAGTCCTTTTCCACAGAAGCAGCACATAGGACTCCATGAGAACAGAACAATGTTGGATGATTAACAAGTATTGGTTTTATTAAAGTCATACAGATAGCAAAATTCAAGGTCTCAGTAAGGGCAGCTTATGCTTGTGACAAAGACAGACACTGTCTACAAGCTGCCTTTGCTGTAGCTTATCATATCACCTGAAAAGGGGGATCCAGCCTGCCTGACCTGGTTGTGTAAATTCCCTTTTTCATTCAATTGCTAAAAGATATTATAAACATGACAGCTACTGTCCTTACCACACAATAATACAAAAGACATTTGAGACATCAGCATGAGTGAGATTTAGGCAGTAAGTACACTGGGATTTCCTTGCTGGATTCAAGCCAATCCTAATTTGGCTGTAATTGTGCTTGTAACTGCATTGCAGATGACCACATCATGTTAGAGCAAATTTTTATCAAAGAAAGAGTTAAAATGGAGATGCCAGAGAGTGCAGGTGCATGCATTTATATCCTCTGCACATTTCAAACTGGTTCTCACATCTCCATGTATTGGTATAAAAGTTTGCTCCAAAGAACAATACAATGTTCTTGTCAACATGCCTGTGCCTGTGGTAGTCCCTTCCTCTGGTAATGGCTTGTCCTGCTTTGAGTTAGAACAGAACTAATTCTGTTCAGTGATTGCAGTGTTCAACTAAATTTCTTCTAAGTAACCAATGACATAGACATAAGTAAAGATATAAGTTGTTAGGTTAGATTAAGCCCCTACAGTTCAAATTTTAAAGGGCCTTAGAACACCTGGGATGTCAAACAAGGCACTTGTTTTACCTTCACAGCATCTTGGTGTGCAAACTCATAGCATACTTATGAAAAACTGGCTATTCATGGCTTGGATTGTTTTCCACTCTGCTGGGTTAGACACTAGCTGGACAGCCAGACCCAAGGATTGGCGGTGAATGGAGTTAAAACCAGAGGCCACCTAGAAACAAGTGCTGTACCCCAGGGCTCAGTACTAGAACAAGTCCTGTCAAATATCCTTACCAACAGTCTGGATGAGTGGATAGGTTGTGCCAGTAAGTTTGCAGATGGTAGCAAGTTAGGTGGCAGTGTTGATCTGCTTGAAGTTAGGGAGGTTCTATGGAAGGACCCAGACTGGCTGGACAGATGACCTGAGACAAAGAACATGAAGTTTAACAAGGCTAAATGTCAGATCCTTCAGCTGTGTCACAACAGCCCCACATACAGGTTTGGCAAATTTGGAAAACTGCCTGTCAGAAAAGGATATGAGATGATGGTAGCAGCTGGCTTAATATGGAGATCAGGAGAGGTGCCTAGAGACTGGAGGTTAGCAAATGTCACTACAATCTTCAAAAAGGTCAAAAAGGAAGACCCAGATAACTATAGACCAGTCAGCCTCACCTTTATCTCAGGAACAATTTGTCCTGGATGCTGTCTTTAGACACATCAGGGACAAGAGGGTCATTAGGGACAGTCAGTATGGCTTCACCAAGGGGAAGTCATGCTTGACCAACCAGATGGCCTTTTATGAGGTCAAAAACAACTGGGTAGGTGATGGTAGAGCTATGGATGTGGTCTATCTTGACTTCAGTAAGGCATTTGACACGGTCTCACATAGCATCCTTGCGGCCAAATGGAGGCACAGTGGACTGGATGACTGGACAGTGAGGTGGATTGTGAACTGGCTGCAGGACAGAAGCCAGAGAAGAGTCGTTAATGGGACAGGGTCTAGTTGGAAGCCTGTATCTAGCATGGTCCCCCAAGGATCAGTACGGGGACCAGTCCTCTTCAATCTATTCATTAATGACTTGGATGAGGGATTAGGGTGCACTGTCAGCAAGTTTGTTGATGACACAAAGCTGGGTGGTGTCGCCAACACCCCAGCAGACTGTGCTGCCATTCAGCAAGACCTGGACAGGGTAGAGAGCTGGGAAGAGAGAAATGTAATGAGGTACCACAAGGGTACAATGTTGTCTTACATCTGGACAAGAACAACCCCAGGTCCCAGTATAGGTTGGGGCCTGACCTGTTGGACAGCAGTGTAGGAGAAAGGGACCTGGGGGTCCTAGTGGACAGCAGGATGACTGTGAGCCAGCAATGTGCTCTTGTGGCCAAGAGGGCTAACAGCATCCTGGGGTGCATCAGAAAGGGGATGGTTAGCAGATTGAAGAAGGTCCTTCTCCCCCTCTACTCTGCACTAGTGAGACTGCATCTGGAGTATTCTGTCCAGTTCTGGGTCCCTCAGGTCAGAAAGGACACAGAGTGTCCAGCGTAGAGCAATGAAGATGATGAAGGAAGTAGAGCACCTCCCTTATGAAGAAAGGCTGAGAGAGCTGGGTCTCTTTAGTTTGGAAGAAGAGGCTGAGGGGTGACCTCATTCATGTCTATAAATATGTGAGGAGTGGGTGTCAGGAGGATGGAGCCAGGCTCTTCTCAAGGTCATCTAGTGACAGGACAAGGGGCAATGGGTGCAAGCTGGAACAGAGGAGGTTCCATATAAATCTCAGAAGGAACTTCTTCCCAGTGAGGGTAATGGAGCACTGGAACAGGCTGCCCAGGGGGGTTGTGGAGTCTCCTTCTCTGGAGATGTTCGAGATCCGTCTGGATGTGTTGCTGTGTGACTTGGTCTAGGTGATCCTGCTGTGGAGGGGGCATTGGACTAGACCATGTTTTGAGGTCCCTTCCGATGTCTAATGATTCTATGATTCTATTAATATAGTCAGCAGTGTGCACAGGTGGCCAAGAAAAACAACGGCATCCTGGCTTGTATTAAAGTAGTGTGGCCAACAGGAGGTGGGAAGCAATTGTACTCCTGAACTTGTGGTTGGTGAGGCCACATTATACTGTGTTCTGTTTTGAGCATCTCAATACAAAACAGACATTTATGTGCTGGAGCAGATCCAAAGAAGAGTTACAGAGCTGGTCAAGGGTCTCAAGAACAAGACGTATAAGGAGCAACTGAGGGAAATGCTGTTGTTTCACCTAGAGAAAGGAGACTGAGTTCCACTGAGACCTTATCACTTTCTACAACTACCTGAAAGGATGTTGTAGTGAGGTGGGGCTCAGTCTGTTTTTCCAAGCAATGTGAACAGAACCAGATGAAAGAATCAAGTTGTGCCATGGCAACTGTATAGTACATTATTAGGAAAGATTTAAAAGCTTATCAAGCATTGGAATAACTTACCCAGGGACATGGTTGAATCAACAACCTTGGATGTATTTAAAAGTTGTGTAGCTGTGGAACTTAGGGACATGATTTAGCAGTAGGTTTAATAAAGTTAGATTAATATTTGGATTTGATGATCTTGACGGCCTTTTCAAGCATAAAACATTCAGTGATTCTATGAGTGGAAGGATCACAGCTTATTCTATGAACTACTTTTGCCATGAGGGAGCTTCAAGTATTTTTGTGGAAGGAAATAATCTGGGAGTAAAAAACTCAGTTTGCTAATGCTTCTGCACTTTGAAGTTTTGCAACCTGTTATTATTTGAATTTGGTGGGTCTTAGCCCAAGGAACTGGGGAGTTACTTTGTCAACTTTTGATTTTGATTTTGATCTTAGAATTCCAAGCAGAATATGTACCTGTGTGAACTGGTGCAACCAGTTTAGAACTTCCTGTTTCCTGTCCCTTGTTGGGAGTTAGTCTTGTTTGGTCTTTCTTCTGAGAAGAGGCACATGTTGCTGGAGCAGGGCACAGCAGCCATCTTGCCATTTGGAATGTGCTGAATGTGGGAATTTGGAACCTCAGAGAACAGTGAAGGAAAGTTTTCACCTGATATCCATCATTTGCTGAAATTGGAATAGTCCCCCTCTCTTTGTGTCCCATGGAGACTGACACATTGGAATAGAAGACTGGCTGACATGCACATGAAGCAGGGAGATGGCCATTAAAGGAAGTGTTGGCAGTGAGGAATGGATGCATGGACTGAAAGATGCATATCACATTTCCACATGGAAAAGAACTCTTGGAGTTTCTGAGAGGCTGGATGTAGCAGATCAGCAAAGTTATGTAGGACTATGTGATTAATGTCTATGACTTTGTGTTAGGGGTTTTATGTTTTCTGAATTAAATGTGTCAAAAGCAATTTTTCACAAGACAGCTGTTCTGGTTTGAAAATTCTCAAATTTTCAAGTCTTAGTTGTGGTGCTTTTATGCTGGAAAAGCATTTTGAAGCTGGAGGCAGCTTTCCTAGCAGACCTCCTGTGTCAGTCTGTGGACTCTATAGGTGATTGGTGGACAGAGTTCACAAAGGGAAGGTACTTCCTCCTTCTTCCTCTCTTCTTCCTTTCTTCTGTGACACATCTTCAGAGACAGAGAGCTTCTCTAGCAGAGGGCTCCCCCCCCAGCCCCCCAAGTGGGGTGTGTGCAAGCAATGGCTTTCAACCCTCTGGCACTGGAGGGTGGAAGACAAAAAAATTCTCAGCCCAGCTGCAGCTCTGCTGCAAGGCTAGCCACAGCTCTCTTTGTATGGGAGCTGAAAAGCAGAGAGGCTGAAGAGGTAACTGTTCTCCATACCTGCAAACCCCCTTCTGTGGGGGTGAATCTGCAGCCCTCCCCTCTTTCACTGAGGGCTCAGATACAGACAAACTCGTTCCTGTCCTTGGCAGTTGACCAGAGTAAAGGCAAGCCCTCCACATATCTGACATCATCGCCTTTGAAGATGCCAGACAGAGGTGAGCTCTTAACCCTCTACCTCCCTTGGTGCCTGACCACAGGAGAGAAGAAAGAAAGGCTCTGCATAAGGCCTGTGGAAAGCCCTTGGATGAGGCCCTGAAAAGCCTATTTTCCATTAACTTTCCATTATTTTCCATTTTTATGCTGGAAAAGCATTTTGAAGCTGGAGGCAGCTTTCCTAGCAGACCTCCTGTGTCAGTCTGTGGACTCTATAGGTGATTGGTGGACAGAGTTCACAAAGGGAAGGTACTTCCTCCTTCTTCCTCTCTTCTTCCTTTCTTCTGTGACACATCTTCAGAGACAGAGAGCTTCTCTAGCAGAGGGCTCCCCCCCCAGCCCCCCAAGTGGGTGGTTCCACCACCTTGCCTTGTCTCCATCAGGCTGGCAAAGATCCTGTATACTCTGCCACTAAGAGAAACTGAGATATTTGACGCTGCTATAGCCTCAAAGAAGAGCCCTAAACCAATGGGAGCTAGAAGTATGCTGGAGACATCACAGAGTGCTGATGTCTGCATGAGGATCAGGAAAAGGAACTTTTCCACAAGCACCAAATGTATATTTTGGGCTGTATTCCTGTCACACACACCCCCACACACCCCTTTCTCTTCTGTAAAGTGGGGTGCGAGTATGCGTGTGTGGTGCCTTTTTGAGATTATGAGTGTTGTGTACACCTTCTTATCCCAGAGCTCTCACCTAAAGCCAAGAACCAATGTGTTAGCTGTCTCCCATTTCTCTCAGAGTGTGTGTGAAGGCATTGTGATACAGTTTCTGTTTTACCTCTTTGATTCTTTTACTTATTTGGGTTTTTTGCTTTTCTTCTTGGTGATGGATTCAATAAACTGTTGTCTTTCTAGCAAAGTTGCTTCATTGGTTGTTGAACTCTCAGTGAGAGCAGGTTGGTGTGCTAGAATTACAGGCACCAACACAAACCAGTTTAGACCCTCTTGCTAAACAATTACAAGCTATTCCCAAGTCTGTATTTTTTGCCTGGAACTTTATAAGTGGTTTTGAATACTCCTTGTTTGTTTTTGTTTTGGCCCATTAGCACATTAACTAGATGAAATGGTTAATCTCATTTTGGACATGATCGATAGGATCAAGTGATGATACCACCATAGCCATATAGATGTCCACATGATACCGTGGGCAAGATAAGCATGCCACAGAGCCATGTTAACACAGTGTCATGATCAGCTCTATGTTAGGTGTAATAGGAGAGCATGACAGTCAAATAGCTTTTGAATCACCATTAGATTGTCTACCAGTGCATATGCTATATCAGCTGCTGAAAAATACCTTTGCTTTGAAGGATTCTGCAGGTAGGCATCACAGTCCAAGAGTCAAACACATGGGTCTAACTAAACTTTCTGATGCATCTTAAAAACACTCTGATTGGTCTTGTGGTTTCCTTTCAATAAACTTCAGTGTAGTAATTTTCCTTGCAGGTACACCTTGCCAAAATCACTGGGAGATGGTGGCAGAAGATAAATGGCAGAGTTGAGTGTGTTACTCAGATACCAGAAATCGTTCAAAAAACCCACCACTCTTTCTGAAGCACCTGGCTAATTATACTTCAACATGATTGTGGTAGTTTGACCGTTAACAAGGTGGGATTCAAACCAAGGACCTTCTTCTGATCTAAGACTGACACTTTTTGCATGGAGACACAACAGCTGGATATCCCTTCCCATAGTCCTATTCACCAGAGGAATTTTTGAAATTTGGAACTTGCATTGCTCTGGGACTTCCACTGTTGTCATCTTTCGGAGTGTTTCTGCAAACAGCTGTGGAGCTACCCAGCTTGCCGGTTGTTTGGGATGAGTGATAGATAATTCATTTTCCCTATCTATTTGTTTTCCTCCTTTTCTCTATCTCTATAGAGTGAGGTTCAGTTTTCATGGTGTTGGAAGTGCAGTGTGACAGATTTCACCCATAGTGGGAAAGGGGAGGGGAAAAGAGGCAGGCAGGGCAAAATGCTCTGTCCCACAATTTTTTTCTATATTTAAAAAACCTTTATTTACTTATTTCTGTTAATAAACTCCTTGTCTTTGTAATAAGTCACTAGATTTTGCTTTCAACCCTGAGAATAATGAACTGGTGCGAAACTGTTTAAAGAGGTTCATGGATTTCCTTCTATATAAGAAAGTGAGATGATTCAATGCCCTTGCAGTATCTGTTTCTTTCAACAAGTGGATTTTTGCAGAACTGTTACAGTCTGAAATGTCCCAGATGGTGCTTTCCAGTTGCAGTGGAGCATGTATTGTCTGGTAATTGCAGAGTTTAATTCCCTTGATCCTGAAATCTTGTAAGAAACTTTTTTAAAAAGGAAAGCATCTGCTTTATGCAAAAAACATGCTTACCATTGTGAAGGAGTTGGCATGTGGAGGACATTAAAAGCATGATTTTGGTGTCTTAAAGTAACTGTAGAGACCAAGCTTGGATGTATTAATAAGAGATGAAAAAATGGAAAGGTAAAACTTTAAAAATTGTGTAAGTAAGAGATGAACCTTGACAGAGAGTGAAAGGCAAGATTAACCTAGGATGATGTAGCCTAGGATACAGTGTAGATGATTTCTAAATCCTGCCTCTCTATACTATGGCCTCTTACCATGCTTCCCTCAAATTAATATTTCCTTCACAAAAGAACCTATTTAACACCTCATTTGGGATTCTGCCTAGTGTATTACTATGAGAAATTACTGCATACGGTGACATGCTTATCAGGACTGTGGAATGAAAAAAGACTGCAGGATACATGTGCTGGTACCATGTTGATAAAAATCCACTAATAGCAAGGGCACTTCTTGGTACTTAGCACAAATCTTTGGGAAAGGGACCAACTTAGTCCCTGTGATAGAACTTTAAAAACTTCTTTGCAAATAAGATTGGCAGAGACTAATGAGGAGTATGCAGTGGAAAAGGAGTTTGCATTTCCCTGGGAACAGGCACAGCTCTGAGGAGTTACCCTAGGAAATGATCTTTGCAGATAACTAAATTGAATAAATTCCTTTCCAGTAAGAACAGCCTGGTGCACTGACAAAACTTTCAGTGACTCCTGATCTTTTTCAAGGGTGCATGGTAGTTTTTAAAATTTTTCAGGCTCTGCAATTTTTTGTACTAGAGGCTTGGAAGAGGCTTGTGCCAGAAACATGCAGACAGCATGGTAAATAAGAAATGCCTGCGTTGCACAACTGTTTCTGGCTGGTCAGGACAAAGTCATCTGACTGTTGAAGGGATTGAAATACTTTAAGGTATTGAAGAAGACACAATCTGTTCTCTGCAGTGACACAAGAACACAAATTCACACTGGTAGCTGGCATTTGGCTATCTCAGAACAAGCTATAAGTTAATAAAGTGACATTGAGATTTTCAATTTTTAGTCAAAAACAGCCACCACAACTAAAACTTTTCTTCAAGGGTTACTCTATGACAATGCATTTTATTACCTTACACTCTGAATAAGGTATCACAGTACCACAGTAATGGTAAGGTTGGAAAAGACCTTAAAGACCATCCAGTCCAACGTAAATCCAAATAAACCAAGTAAACCTAACATCTGACATCTAGATCATGCCACTCAGCACTTCATCCAGACTAACCCTGAACACCTCCAGGGTCAGTGACTCGACCACCTCTGTGGGCAGCCTGTTCCAAAACCAGATCTCTCTTTCAGTGAAAAACCTTTTCCTAATGTCAAGTTTAAACCTCCCCGATCAAGCTTAAGACTGTGATCCCTTGTTCTGTCTGCAGTGTCCAAGGAGAAAAGACCGACCCCCACCTGACTACAACCACCTTTTAGGTAGTTAGAGACAGCGATAAGGTCACCCCTGAGCCTCCTCTTTTCCAGGCTAAACAGACCCAGCTCCATCAACCTCTTCTCGTAGGTCTTACCTTCCAGCCCCTTTACCATTCTAGTTGCTCTTCTCTGGATTCCTTCCAGCACCTCGCCATCCTTCCTAAACTGAGGGGCCCAGAACTGTACACAGTACTCCAGGTGCAGTCTAACCAGTGCTGAATACAGGGAGAAGATAACCCCCCTCTCCCTGCTGGCCACACCACTCCTGATACAGGCCAGGATGCCATTAGCCCTCTTGGCCACCTGGCCACATTGCTGACTCATGCCAAGTTTACTGACTGGACTGCCAGCAAGTTTGCTGATGACACAAAACTGGTAGGAGTGCTTGACACCCCGGAGGGCATTAAGCAAGACCTGCACAGGATGGAGAGCTGGTCAGGGACGAATGGAATGAAATTCAACAATGGCAGTGTAGAGTCTGGCATCTGGGCAAGAACAGCTCCAGGGACCAGTATAGGTTGGGGACTGACCTGCTGGAGAGCAGCATAGGAGAAAGGGACCTGGGGGGTCCTGGTGGCCAGCAGGATGATCATGAGCCAGCAATGTGCTCTTGTAGCCAAGAAGGCAAATGTTTGTGCTTGAAAATTAATGTGCATTCTCTGGAAAATAGTTACACAATTAATACTTTGATCTGAATATTGGTCTAATGGGTACTGTTGAGTATTTTCATCATTATTGAAATTACACACTTCAGTTAACAATGTTAAAATGCCACATGAACTTCTTTTTTGGTTGTTGGTCTTTTTTTAAAAAAAAGAAAAAAGTATTCAAATCACTAAAATTAGAAATCACAGCCTAATTTTCCTGCAGTGACACAAACGGTATATTGTGTCTTCCCTTTATCAGAACCAAACCAGATAGGGCTACTTTTGTCCATCCATCAAGATGTAAAATGACAATAGAAATGAAGATCAATTTAATAATCAGGTTCTGTGTTTCTTTTGTGTTATTTCCCTGGGCTGTATACCATTAAAAATGAGGTAGTAAGGAGTTACATGGCCTTAACGACACAGCTCATAATGCATCCATCCCTGAGCACCAACGCTTCCTTTAAGGGCCTGCTTCCTGCTCAGTGTGCATGCCAGGCAGTCCTCTATCACATTGTATCAATTCCCATGACCCACAACAAAGTGGGCAACTCTCTGTTTCAGCAAACAATGGATAGCAAGTGAAACTTTCTTCCACTGTTCTCTAAGGTTCCAAACTCCCACTCTCTCCCATTTAGCATATTCCAAGGGCAAGATGTCTGCTGTGCCTCTTCTCCAGAAGAAGGACCAGACAAGACTAACTTCCAACAAGAAACAAGAAATAGGAAGTTTTAACTACATTTACAGAAGTTTAACTGCATTCATCAGCAATCTTCTGGCCTGGCTGTCCATCTATTGTCTAACTGTAATGGTTTAGTAAGAGGGTCTAAATCGGTTTGGGTTGGTGCCTGTAATTCTAGCACAACAACCAGCTCTCATCGAGAGTTCAACAAGCAGTGAAGCAACTTAGCTAGAAACACCACAGTTTATTGAACCCATCACCAAGAAGAAAAGGAAAAAACCCCGAATAAGTAAAAGAATCCACAAGGTAAAACAGAAACTGCATCACAATGCCTTCACACACACTCTGACAGAAATGGGAGACAGCCAACACATTGGGTTTTGGCCTTAGGTGAGAGCTCTGGGGTAAAAGAGTGTACAGCTGGGGCTCTTCTTTGAGGCTACAGCAGTGTCAAATGTGGAGGATACAACAGAATTTCAGACTCTCTCTCTGTCTGCCAAAGGCTTAGGAGATCAGTACTTGTGATCTCTCTTTCTCTTAGTAGAGGCTTCTCTCAGTCTCTCTCAGTGGCAGAGTATACAGGATCTCTGGCAGCCCGATTGGGAAAAGCCAACACAGTGCTGGTTAAGAAGAGCCACCCCTGTTATGGGAATAGGATCTTGTCCAAGGGCTTTCCACAGGCCTTATGCAGAGCCTTTCTTTCTTCATCCCTGTGGTCAGGCAGCAAGGGAGGTAGAAGGTTAAGAGCTCACCTCTGTCTGACATCTTCAAAGGCTTTTGCTACAGTGCGGCTCTGGAGAAGCTGCCCTCACTCTGGTCCATTGCCAAGGACCAGAACAAGCAGGTGTGGTTTTTCTGTATCTGAGCCCTCAGTGAAAAGGGGAAGGCTGCAAATTCATTCCCACAGAAGGGGGAGTTGCAGGTACAGAGAATGGCTACCCCCACAGCAGAGTTGCAGCTGGGCTGAGACTTTCTTTTGTCGTCCACCCTTCAGTGGCAGGGGGGTGAGAGCCATTGCTCACTCCCCCCACCCTTGGGTCCTCTTTCCTAGAGGACCTCTGCGTCTCTGAAGACGTGTCATAGCCGAAGATGACAAAGATGGCTACCAGCAGAGAAGGGAGGAAGAAGAAGGAGGAAGTACTTTCCCTTTATGGACTCTGTCCACCAGTCACCTGTAGAGTCCAGACACTGATGCAGGAGCTCTGCTAGGAAAGCAGCCTCCAGCTTCAAAATAAAATGCTTTTCCAGCATAAAAGCACCACAACTAATACTTGAAAATTTGAGAATTTTCAAACCGTAACATAAGGTAAAGAAAGCATTCAGTACCTCAGAGATTTCCTCATCCTTGGTCACTATATTTTCCCACACATCTGGGATGGAGAGTCTCATCTCTCATTCTGCTCTTTATGTATAATGTTAATGTAGAAACATTTGTAATTGCCTTCTATGGCAGACGCCAGATTAAGTACTAGTTGGGCTTTGGCCTTTTAATTTTCTTCCTGCACAGCCTCATGAGATCCTTCCTGAGTAGCCTGCCCATTCTTTCATCAACAACAGATTCCTTTTCCTCCTGAGTTGCAGACAAAGCTCTCTGTCCCTCTCAGGCTAGTCTTCTACCCCATCAGCTCATTCTACAGCAGGTGAAGATAGCTTGTACCTGCACCTCAAAGATTTCCCTTCGTAGGTTCCTCTGTCCTCCAGGACTGCCTCCCAAGGCACTCTGTCAACCAGTCCCCTAAACAAGTCAAAGGCTGCTCTCCAGAATAGACAGTTCTACTGAAACCTCTCTTACTTCCCCAAGTACTGAAATTGTGATCACTATGCTTAAGGTGGCCTCCCACCTTCACATCAGTCCCTCTCTATTCACAAAAAGCAGGTCTGTCAGGGATCCTTGCCTAGCTGGCTCACACATCAGCTATGTCAGAAAATAGTCTTCCATACATTCCAGGAACCTCCTAACCATGTTTGCATTTCCAGCAGCATTAGATTAAGTCCCCCACAAGAAGTAGTAGTGACTGTGAGGCTTTTCTCAGCTGCTTTTAGAATATTTTGCCTACTTCTTTATCCTGGCTGGGTGGTCTGTAACAGACACCCACCGTGATGTCTACCTTGTTGGCCTTTGCCAAGGTTTTCACCCATAAATGCTCAGCTCTGTCATCACCACCATTCTGCTCAAGGCAATCAAAACACTTCCTAACATTCAGGGCTGCTCCACTACCTGTCCACCCCACACTGCAGTGTCCAGCATCTAAGCAATAAACATGTTCCTGATGTCTGTAACAATTGCAAGTCTACAGCCAGATCACCCTGGAAAAAAGCCTAGTGTTATCTCAGGAAACTACGCAGCGTCAGACCCAGTTAGTACTTGGATGGGAGACTGTCTGGTTAGCGCTGGATGATGAAAATGTCTGGTTAGTACTGGTTGAGACACTGCCTGGGAGCACTGGCTGGTGAAGGCTTATCCTGTAACAGCAAAGGGTGTTGGACTTACACGACCTTTTGAGCTCCCTTCCTACCCATGTGATTCTGTGAGCTGTAAGTAGACGTCTCAGTCCATTCTTCCATAACTCCACAGGAGAAAAGATTAGTCTTGCAACATCTTGACCTAGTGCTAAAAAGCCCGTATATCAGGCTGTTCACTGAGAATGCTGTTCTAATGTCCTGAAAGTATGCCAAAATCTGCACTAACTGGGGCGAGCTAACACATTCAGTACTTGTGGACTGTGTATATGGCTAAATAATAACCCTAGCTTCTGGAATTGGCTTGTAAGGGAAGACCTGGCTGCTTTAAAGAACAGAGATATGCATACAAATTTCCTTAGCGTCATTGAGGCCCTTTTTCTGCTTTCAGCTGGTTTTGCATACCTTAAGTGCGAGGTTTTATTCCTTGTGTAAACATCCTTACCAACCACTTTCTATGCTTAAACATGATCAATTAATTAC
>VZRI01007466.1:0-12457 GCA_013397515.1 Upupa epops | reverse complement strand
GATGAGTAAGGAAATTTTGAAAAAACTAAGTGAGAAAAAGAGGATGTACCACCTTTGGAAAAAGGATGAAATCAATCGAATCATGTATCAAGGAATTGTCAGGTTGTGTAGGAGGAAAATCAGGGAGGCAATAGCCCAACTTGAACTCAGGCTGGCCAGTACTGTTAAGGATAATAGGAAAGAGCTTTTACAAATATATCAATGGAAAAAAAGGGTAGTAATAACCTCCACTCTTTATTGGACATGGAGGGAAATTTAGTAACTAGAGATGAGGATAAGACAGAGGTACTTAATTCCTCCTTTGCCTCTGTCTTCAACAACAGGGTAGACTGTCTTCAGGACGACTGTTTATCTAAACTGATAGATGGGGACAGGGTACAGTGTAGTTCCCCTGTTATCCAAGAGATACTAGTTAGAGACCTGCTACTCTGTTTGGATCCCCATAGGTCCATAGGACTGGATGGGATTCACCGCAGAGTGATGAGAGAACTGATAGATGAGCTTGCTAAACCGCTCTCCATAATTTATCAGTAGTCATGGATCACAAGTGAGGTCCTGGATGATTGGTAGTTGGTGAATGTGGCCCCCATACACAAGAAAGGTTAGAAGGATGATCCAGGTAACTAAAGACCTGTTACTCTCATCTCAGTTCCGGTCAGAGTTATGGAACGAATACTGCTGAGTGCTATCATGCAGCTGCTGCGTGATGGCCAAGAGATTAAGCCCAGTCAGCATGGGTTTAGTCGGGGTAGGTCATGCTTGAGTAACTTCCTTTTATAATCAAGTAAGTAGACTGGTCGACGAGAGGAAGTCTGTGGATGTAGTGTACCTGGATTTCAATAAAGCATTCTACACAGTCTCCCATGATATACTCCTGGAGCAGATGGCAGCAAGGGGCTTTGACAGGAANCCAAGCTTGGAGCCTGTGTTGAACTGTTGGAGAGTAGGAGGGCCCTGCAGAGGGACCTGGACAGACTGGAGAGGTGAGCAGACTCCAGTAGGATGAGTTTTAACAACTCCAAGTGTTGGCTTCTTCATTTTGGTTATAACAACCCCAGGCAGAACTATTGGCTGGGAATGGAGATCTCGGAGAGTGCTAAAGTAGAAAGAGACTTGGGGGTACTAGTGGACAGCAAACTTAGCATGCGTCAGCAATGTGCCCATGCAGCCAAGAGGGCTAATGGCATCCTGGCCTGCATCAAGAATGGTGAGGCCAGAAGGGAGAGGGAAGTTACCCTCCCCCCTGTATTCGGCACTGGTTAGACCGCACCTGTAGTACTGTGTTCAGTTCTGGGCCCCTCAGTTTAGGAAGGTCATGGTGCTGGAATGAGTCCAGAGAAGAGCAACTAGAATGGTAAAGGGCCTCGAAGGTAAGCCCTATGAGGAGAGGCTGATGGAGCTGGGTCTGTTTAGCCTGGAAAATAGGAGGCTCAGGGGTGACCTTATTGCTGTCTATAACTATGTAAAAGGTGCTTGTAGTCAGGACCGTGTTGGTCTTTTCTCCCTGGACACTGTAGACAGGACAAGGAGTCATAGTCTTAAGCTTCATCACGGGGGGTTTAGACTTGACATTAGGAAAGGGTTTTTCACTGAAAAAGTGATCGAGTTTTCGAACGGGCTGTCCAGGTTGGTGGTCAAGTCACCATCCCTGGAAGTGTTCAGGGTTAGTCTGGAGGAAGTGCTGAGTGGCGTGATCTAGATATTAGTTGTTAGGTTTACTTGGTTTATTTGGATTTAGGTTGGACTGGATGATCTTTAATGTCTTTTCCAACCTTATCATTACAGTGATACTGTGACTTGGTCTAGGTGATCCTGCTGTGGCAGGGGGCTTGGACTAGATGATCTTTCGAGATCCCTTCTGATCTATAATGATTCTATGATAAGCTGGCCTGTGGCCACAACACTAAGTCAAATTCTGTAACACCACTCTGACCTACTGGCTTTGCCGCTGACTAGATACTATTCATACAACTAGAGTGTCTGATGGTATGGGACCTCTGCAGGCTTTCTAGAGTGACGCATTCACTGCAACACAGTAAAATTTTTGTCTGCACAAATGCTAAAAGAAGTAGACTGGTGTTTCTCCCTCTTTGAAATACCTAGGCCTTCCAAAAAAGTAAAATAGGGACTTCTTTGCTCAATACACCAAAACACACGTAACTGCTTCTATGCCTTTATTAGAATTGGACCTAAAAACAGCTCAGCCACCATGACAAGATATTTTCCAGAGATGAAAAACTGATGAAATCAAAGTAGCGTTAAAAGTTCAGGTTCTCTATAGTCAAGAACACACTTGAATGATTTAAATGTTGAATTACTTAGAACTTCTGAGGGTCCTGGAAATGCAGGTTCATGCTGTGTCAAACCCAATCCTGAAATGAACTCCCATGAATGAGATGATTCACAGATCTAGCATGTATTTTGAGATCAAGTGGGGAAGCTTTAAATAGTTATCTAATCTAAACAAATATATAAGCACTTGTGTACTCAGTTCCTCTGTCAGAGTAGTTGTCTCTATTGTTATGAGAGCATGGGTTTGGAAGCTTTTCACATTAGTGTTTTGATATAAATTGTAAACAATATCAGGACTGGTTCAGTGAAATACTTTTATGTCACTGTTTAGGGGGAAGAGTAGGAACATAATAAAGATTTATATTTCTGATTATCCTCTGTTAGCATTACCACTGCTCCACAATGTTCTGAACCATTCTGCTCAAGCACTAAAAATCATCATTGTTCTTGCACAGTCACCTCAATTAAATTTTTACAAGACAATGTTAGAGTCAAGGAGTAATTGAGAAAGCATGCAAATGTCCTTAAAGGATATCCAAATAGCTGCCTTGCCAACATTGTGAAATATTTTGTTTTCAGTCTAGGTCACTGACTATCAGTCAAAATCCCAGTGCTGTTAGAAAATGAACCTCCTGAGCTTAGCCAAGATTGAAGAGAATGCTTCTGGAAGTTCCAGGAGAGTTTGCAAAAAACAAAGGTCTTAGAAGTAGTCAGTAAGCTCTAAAAGAAAGAAATGCCATATTTCCTTTTCTGGTGGTAGTCTGATGATAATAGCAATGTTTTTTGTCAAATATTAAAATTGTGGCACTGCTCAGTGCCACAATTCTTTGCCTCTAAAGAAGGTACAAATACACTCTGTAATTAAGCATTTACCCTATAGAGCACTGAGAGTGAGAAGTGGCTTCTGGGATGTGTGTTTGGAAAGCTCCTCAGCATGCCTTGTGTGTTTATCCATATATATATAATGATCCTGTAAACTACAGGATTAAATACAGGAAGAGCATGACTGCCTTCTATCTCTTGGCTTCCTGACACACCTTTTTTGTTAATAACTTTAAAATTAATTTAAAATATGAATGTCTTAAATCTTTGTTATGTGAGGTTTTATCTGCCTTGCATACAAATCCTGTGTCCCTATGTGAATGTGACAGCTATTGTAACTTTGTCATGCTTGAGCCAAATGAGTTAGAAATTTTCATATAGTTCATTTTCACTGGAGTTTCTTCTGTTTGTTTCATCACTAACTACTAGACTGGAAGTGGCTACCGGAACCTGTTTGGCCCTGTTTGCCTAATATTGACTTAAGGCTGAGAGAAGAAACAAAAACATGATTGTAAAATTTCATCATTGATCTTAAGATTAGTGGATTTTGATGTAACTTACTTGCCCTTTTCTGATTTCAGAATTTTAAAATTGTATTTTCTTTTGTTTTCTTTCCTTACATTTTTAGGGACTGTGATGAAGGAACTTGCAAAGACAAATCTAACATTTTGTATGCTTGGGCAAGAAATGCTCCACCCACCAGTCTACCAAAAGGTATTGTGCTTTTAATGTGAAGTTGTTTTTTACAAAGACAAGAAAAATAGGATTATGTGGAAGTAAGAAGTAAGCATCTGGTGTATCTATAAATATCTTACTGGGTTTTTATTAAGTGTAGTTGATGGGAAAATATAAACATCAGCCTCAGAAACTCAAATATTAGCCTCAGAAACTGAATCAATTATGCTAGCTAATATATTTTTTATTGTCATCCTGTTTACTATAACATTATGGGTTTTAGTAGGTGGGAAAAAATTGTCAAAGGAGGAATAATGGTTAGAATAAATTGCTTTATTTTTGTATAGCGTGGATCTTGCATTTCCTAATGTGTTATTGGAAGAATACTGTTTATATGTCTTTCAGTAGCACACAAACTGCATTAAAATTTTTTTGTGTGTTCAGTCTGAGCATTGAATTTTTTTCTTCAGTCTCAAGTACATTTGACAATGTTATGCGCTTTTCATTTCTTAATGCTTTAATGACTGCTGAATTCAATCAAGATTGTTTAAGTTGCTTGGAGTGGTATGTCTGAAAGACAGGGAGAAGTGGTTCTTTCTAATAACCACTAATACCCTATAAATATCTTCCTTTTTTTTCTGTCCTAGAAATACCTACTATCTATTTAGCTTCAGTCTGAAATTACCTTGAACTCTATTTTTTTTTCTTTTTCTGCCCCTTTTCATAACCAGGTTCAATGAACAGTATCATAATGAAGTTTATTTTTAATAACTCCTTTGCACACTTACTAGCACAAATGTATGTGTTTTGGTTATCACGATGTCAAGTTAAAAAGAGGTAAAAAATGTATTTTCCTTCTCTTAGGTGTTGGTTTCAGAGTTGGAGGAGAAACAGGTGGCAGATTTTTTGTGCTGCAGGTACACTATGGGGATATTAGTGCATTTAGAGGTATGTATTCTTGAAATTTCATTTGTAATTTACATTAAAAAAATTACAGTATCTGTGAAAAGATTTTTGCTTACTGCTGCTCAGTGAACGTTTTTTGTAATAAAAACGTGAACACTTGTATTTATCATAAAGTTTATGTATTAACTTACTTTGTTTTTCTAAATTTTTGAAAGCTGAACAGATTCAAAAATTATAGAGCAAGCTATTTAATAAACAAGCAGGTTAATAATTTTAAATATAGGAAGAAACTATAATTCACTGTTTATGAAAATGTTAAATAAATACCTGTGAACAAACTTAATACGTCATAGAATCGTAAAATGGGTTGGGTAGGAAGGAACCTCAAAGATTACCTGTTCCAACCACCCTGCCAGACAGCCTGTTCTTAAACACATAGATGAAGCGTACGCAATTTCCCTGGACAACTTCTTCCAGTGTTTCTGCAGTGTTTCAGCTGTTTCCAGCTCCCTCTGCCTTTCCTCATAAGGGAGGTGTTCTAATTTCTTTACAATCTTTGTTGCTCTACGCTGGACACCGTCCAGCAGCTCTTTGTCCTTCTTGAAGTGAGGGCCCAGAACTGGACACAATACTCCAGATGCAGTCTCACTAATGCAGAGTAGAGAGGGAGAAGACCCTCGCTCAATCTGCTAACCATCGCCCATCTGACGCACCCCATGATGTTGTTTGCCCTCTTGGCCACAAGAGCACGTTGCTAGCTCATAGTCATCCTGCTGTCCATTAGGACCCCCAGATCGTTTTCTCCTACACTGTTCTCCAAAAGGTTGATCCCTGTCCTATACTGGTACCTGGGGTTGTTCTTGCCCAGATGCAAGACTCTACCCTTATCCTTGTTGTACCTCATTGTTTCTCTCTGCCCAGCTCTCTAACATCTCCAGGTCTCACTGAATGGCAGCACAGTCTGCCCAGCTCTGTCATCAGCAAACTTACTGACAGTGTACCCTAATCCCTCATCCAAGAAATTAATGAATAGATTGAAGAGGACTGGTCCAAGTACTGATCCTTGAGGGACCCCACTAGGTACAGGCCTCCAACTACACTCTGTCCCATTGACCACCACTCAGTGGCTTCTATCCTGCAGCCAGTTCACAATCCACCTCACTACCTAACCATCCAGTCCACACTGCCTCAGTTAGGTAGTGAGGATGCCATGTGAGACTCTTTAACATGGTTTACTGAAGTCAAGATAGACCACATCCACTGCTCTGCCATCATCTGTCCACCCAGTTTTGCCCCTGTGAAAAGCGGTCATGTTGGTCAAGCATGACCTCCCCTTGTTGAAGCCATGCTGACTGTCCCTAATGAACTTCTTGTCCTTGATGTGCCTAGAGACAGCATGCAGGACAAATTGTTCCATCACCTTTCCTAGGATGGACATGGGGCTCACTGGTCTACAGTTATCTGGGTCCTCCTTCTTACCCCTTTTGAAGATTAGAGTGACATTTGCTAACCTCCAGTCTCTAGGCGTCTCTCCTGATCCCTATGACTTAAATGATGGAGAGTAGCTTAGCAATGACTTCTGCCATCTCCCTTAGCACGTGTGCGTGCATCCCATCAGGGCCCATGGATTTATGTACATTCAGATTGCTCAACACGTCCCTAACCCAGTCCTCATCAGTCAAGGCAGGCTCCTGTCTTGTCTTGACTTCATCTGGAGCCTCAGCAGTCTGGGCTTTGATATCAGACTATCTCCCAGAAGTATAGACACAGGCAAAGAAAGTGTTGAGTATGTCTGCTTTGTCTGTATCCTCTGTCTTCAGGGCACCCACCTCATTCAGCAGGGGGCCTACATTGCCTCTAGGTTTAGTTTTAGCTGCAATGTATTTGAAGAAGCCCTTTCTGTTACCCTTGACCTCTCTTGAAGTTATAATTCCAAGGAGTCGTTGGCTTTCATAGTTGAATCCCTACATTCTCTCACCAGAGCCTCATAAACACTCCACATAGTCAACCTCTCCTTCCAGAACATGCAAACTTTCTTCTTCCTCTTCTGTTTGCACAGTACTTCCCCATTTAACCACACAGGTCTTTTGGTCCCTTCCTTGATTTCTTTCCTGTTGGGATGCACTTGTGTTGTGATTCAAAGACTTGACTTTGTAGAAGAATTTTGCCGAGTTGATTTTGGGTGAGTGAAATACATGTACATTGGTTTGAATTCTTTTATGTAGATAATATTAGATTATCCATATTTAATGCATCTTACTGAAACTGTCATGTGCTGCACATCTTCGTCTTTTTAACTTGCATGAAGTTACTTTGTAGTTGGACATGTTCTTGCGAATTTTTTTGCTCAGAGGTTGCAATCCAACTTTGAGTCTACTGCTTACCTCTGATGATACAAAGTTAATTCTGAGACCATACTTGGAGATTTTGGTACAAATTAAAGGGCTGACAAGTGGCTTGGAGCTTTAGAAATGCACCACACTATTACAGCTTTTGAAAGCTTTTAATTATTCTAGTAATAATGTATGAGTGCTATACTGTTCCTGTTAGAGCAATGAAAAAGCTAAATAAATAATTTGAACAGTATGTTCTATAATTTAGGTACCCAGAGTGCAAAGAAAACAGACTTTAATACATGTTTATTTTTCTAATTCTGAGTAAAAAACCACATAATTTAAGTAGCTAGGAAGTAAGTGTCTTAGTAAGTATCGTAGTAGTCTCAAGTTCTATAGCAGATTATTATACATGTAACTAAACAGTTCAGCAGGTAAATCTGAATATATCTGTGATTAGGTAAATGAGTGACTGTCAGGTTCTCATTGTAAGTTTTATCAAAATTAGCCTGCAGAGAGTATGTTTGTTTATGGTAAGATGTTTTCTCTGTTTGGTGTGTTTAATTTGAAAAATCAATTATTTCTAGTAATTGATATATTTGTCTTACAAAACATGCCTATTAAGAGTAGCATAGGTGGTTCTTGTAAACTAATTTCCACATTTATTGGAATTACCACTACATATTTATCACGTACAATTTTTTAAAACAATGTATTTAACATCTGAAACATCTGCTGTTAATATAAGCATACAAAAATAACCTTGAAAAGAGAATGGAGCTCCCAGATCAGCAGCTAAAATTGAGTAACTGTCAAGACATTTAAAGTATCTTTAAATTAAAATGTCAACCAGATAATACTGATACAGTGTATTAACAAATGTATTCATTAGTTTTACTGCCGTAAGATATGCAATATTAAACAGAAATGCTGCCAGTATTGCTATGTCAGATTAATCTTTTAACTTTGTTACAGGCATTTTCAAATCCTTCATTATTGATAGTTAAAATCATCTCACAGATGCTAATTCATAAAGGTCTTAAATTTCTAGTTCAAAAAAGCAGTTAGCTTTTCATCCACCAAAGTTTTGCTCCAAGATTTCGCTACAATTGCAGCACTGTGATAGAAGCATAGAATAGAATTATAGGTTTACGTTGTAAAAGTTCTTTAAGATGATCTAGTCTTACTAGTTTTTTTGTGCAAAACTGAGTAATGTTTCAACAATATGGAACTTCTACAGCAAACAGTAAGTTTAAAACACATTTTGTCTCCTGGTATTTTTTTTTATACAGCAGAATAATATTGTTAAGAACCCATGGCCAGATTATGTGATATTGTGGTAATGAAACTACTTTGTAATTTATACAGATAGACACAAGGACTGCTCTGGAGTAACGTTACGTCTGACACATCAAAAGTAAGTACCTTCAAATAGACTTACCTATTCCAATTTGTTTTATTGAACAGAAGGCACGGAAACTTCTCCTTTAAGGTTCTTTAAAAACATGAAAAATAATACCTATATCTCAAAACATTAAGAATTTTGAAGGTGTGTGTCAACTGTTGGCAAAATTTTCAATTCTGCTAAGAAACATGATGAAATGGTGCTATCAGTACTGAGTTGATCCAGTTTAACAGCTTTATATTTAGAAATTTTGCACAAGGAAAGAAATCACGTAGATGACAGTTTTATCATTAATCACCTGATTTGTAGAAGTTGCTTTAAAAATTGTATCTCAGTATGAAGAAAAGAGGGAAAAGCTGCTTTGTAACAGCTTTTTTCTTAATAGAACAGTTTCAGATGTAACCAATATTAATAAATTAGTGGTGTTACAAGGCATTGTGTATCATGCCACCTACAATCTGTTTTTTACAAAGGATTTGTTTAGCAGAACTTGGGTTTTGAATTGCAGGCAGCCATTGATTGCTGGAATGTATCTTATGATGTCTGTAAACACTCTCATACCACCAGGAGAGAAAGGTGAGTCATAATTTTACAAAATCATTGGATAATTACAGTATCTGATTTATTTTTACTGCTATTTTGAAATAAAATTTATTAAAGGCCTTGTGAATTGTACACAAACAAATGAATTGCTTCATTAAAACAGGTTTTAATATTAAAATCATCTCATGTTTCCTAGTGAAAGTAGATCAGAAAAGGTGATTGATACTGTAGAAAACAATGTTATATGAAAAAAAATAGTCTATGCTGTACTAAATTTTCTAGGGTTCTTAAACCTTTTCTGTGACTTGTTTGCATCATATTGTACAAGAAATATCCTGTCTATTTTCTCATTCCCTCCTCCTCACAATTAAACTAATAACTTCGTTTTTTTACTTTATGTATTCATGCTATTAATGATTTCAGGAATTCAGTTTTAATAAATTGATTTTTACCAGTAAGGAGATACCTTTGTAAAAAATATTTTCCTAAGTTTCTAGATGATTGAAAAGTCATAATACTGTTAAACATGTTTCTAGAATCCTATTAAGTTGATTTTGTCTGTAACAGAGATTGCATTATACATATATTGCAATAATATATATATTTTTTTGCAATAATATATATTGCAAAATACTGTTTCTTTGACCTAGCATGTGTTAATGGTTTAGCCACATATAGGGTGAACCATTAATGGAATTCTTACTTCCAATTAGAAATAAGGGTAGCAATTTAAATAATACCCAATTATTCAAGTGTTAATTCAGTTAAATAAACCAAGAAGCTGGAGCAAAAGGCAAATATTTATTAAAACTAAGCTAAACAAACAAGATAAAACTGATAAAAACAAAGATAAGATAATAAAAATGGAGATAAGACAAGATAAACAAAGATAAAACTTTTAAGATAAACAAACTTCTCTGAGGAGTTGCAGTGTTGCCACTCACTTGCTCGATGACACTACAGGATAACAAATGAAAACTCTCTGAAGTTGCTATTTTTGCCTCTTGCCACAAGAGAACAGCAGTCTTCCAGGAGTTGCATTATAGCCACTTGCTCACTCCATGGCTCTGTAGGGGATAAGAAATGAAGTTCTCTTTCTGGAAGCTATTCTTCTAGTTGCCTACCACTGAAGGACCCCAACTCAGACTTGTTCCTGCAGGAAATAGTAAAGAGATGTACAGACACCGGTGTCCCACCTCTGATGGAAGTGACCAAAGTGGATGAGTGGGTACCTGATGTCTTCTGGGATGTCAGAAGCCACCATAGACCACCCAAATCCCCACCTATTGGTGCTATTCCAAGACCACAATCCCTGTCCCTGGAGGCTGTTGGGGAGTAAAGAACTGGGTTTCTCCCTGAACAGCAGAAGAGACAAAGAGGTAATTCCCACAGTGGAGAAAGCTTCTGAGAGGCTAAGTCCCCGTAGAGCAAGGAGTGATTGAAATCAAGCTCTCATAAATGCCGAGAAGGAGAGAGATAGAGATCACCAGGGTACCACATGCACCTGGTACAGAAGGAGTAAAAGCAGAGTACTCCTATGGCAGATCTCTGTCAGGACGAGTTCCGTAAAGTAGAAAATGAGTAAAGCAAACTCCCTCACAGAAATGCTGAGGGAGGAAAAGACAGAGAGATAGAGAAAAGAAAGCAAGAAAGAGCTCTTCAATTTCCCCCACAAGCTCCACAGTTGTCTTCGACCTTGCGGCTTAGCAGGGTGTCCTACAAAGAGAATTTGAGAAGAAGGATTGAAAAGCAAGGGGAGAAGGTCTTTATGGTTCACAAAGTCTGTGATTAATGACTCGATGATTTCTCGCTCTCTCTCTTGAAACATCTGTTATCTCCCTGTCAAAGTAGCAGGGGCATGCTGCGTTGTGAGGCAGATTTTCTCCTCCAGGCCTCCCAGGCTGTCTAGTGAGAGACGGCAGATATGTTTTGTCTCATCCTGCCATGAGGGAACTGTGTCTGAACAATAGAAGCATGAGCTTTTATAACTTGCAGAAAGTCCCATCTGTCTGCCAGCTTATCCAGTAATTAACGATCAACAAGCTCTCTGATTGGTAAAAGGTCAGAATGGGTGTCAGTAGATCTGTATAATCTAGGATTGCAAAATTGTTGCCCCACCTTGAGAGACATAAATCTTATCCACTTGGGCAGAAAGGAATGTGTATGGAAAAAACACCACATCTGCTTCCTATAAAACCCTAAGAGAATGCAATGGTCTGTTTTAAGGGAGTTGAATGCTACACTGAATGTTTAAATTGACTGCTACACTGGAGTTTTAAATTAGATATCCAAGAACACTTGTTTCTCAGTTACATTTAGCAGAGTAAATATGATGCGGTAGTTCAGTGGTCAGCTGACTGCAACTGTTCAGTGAATTTGTCAACTTGGAATCTTTTTACCATTTGACCAAAAACTTAAGATATTTTCCCTTCAGTATGAAAACAAATCATATTAATCCCTTCGCTACTCCTGAAATACTTGATAAATGCAGATATTTGTTTGTTCAGTTTGAGGGATGAAGGGAAGGGGATTAAAACCAATGTTTGTTAGTAACTGCCTTCTTACGTTCAATAACATTTGCAATTCATAAGTAAAGTTTGTAGTTTGTTGTAAGAGGAAGAATGCAGCCAGTGCTAGATACCTCTCAGAGGATCATTAGCAAAGGAATTTCTCTGTAGGCTCTTTCCTAGATACTATTACTGCACATAAAACAAGTACCAGCTTGCAGATGTAGTGCCACAATTGTTCTAAGCGATCTTTAAGACTGGGCCTAGGATGAGGTCTTAAAATCAAGCCCTCATAAATTGTGTTAGTTTCCAATATATCAGATTATTGTAATGTTCTCCTGAGTAAGCTGTTTAACATAATAATATCTATTTGAAATGTCCTATAGCATAGTTTGTAAACAAGTATATTATTTTAGTTCATTAAATAGTAGCAATATCGCAGTATGCTTCAAATAACACTAGTGGTCTTCATCCCCATTTTGTACATAGACTCTACAAAATATATTATCTAGTATTTTTTTGAAATTTGCTATTGTCCAGTTTAGGTATGCCTTCTGTAAAACACAATGAATGAAATGCAATAGCGTAGCTTTATTTATTGAACAAAAATGTGTTTCTCTTTGTTGATTAACATATTTTAACAGTGGTTGCTGCAGATATTGCCTGCCGTTACAAAAAGTTTCCAATGCACCTGTTTGCCTACAGAGTTCATACACACAGATTAGGTAAGGATTTTATTGCCAGATGTGAATATCTAATATGTAACAAAAATGCTGACACTGAAGCATATTTTTATTAGGAGTTATGTCTTATGTTCACATACTTATTACTGTATTACAGGTAAAGTAGTGAGTGGGTACAGAGTGAGAAATGGTCAGTGGACATTGATTGGTAGACAGAGTCCACAGCTACCACAGGTTGGTTGTTTTTTTTTCAATTCTAACTATAAAATTTTGTTGCGCGGGGGTCGCGGG
>VZRI01007465.1:0-37800 GCA_013397515.1 Upupa epops | reverse complement strand
GAATGAGGAAACATAACCTGACTTTGTTCCACAGCTCTTTCACACTCAGGAGCTGCTGGGTGGAACTGGGCAGTAAAGGGAAAATCAATTTTTTCTTTCATGTTGTTGTTTAACAGCTGTGTCCAAGATGCCACTGCACCGTCCTCTTGCACAAATCCCTGTTGTCTTCCTGAACAGCTCATTAAAGTCAATAACAGGCCCTGGGACAATTTTCAGCGTCTTCCAGAGTAGATGTGCTGGTAGCTGGGAAGGCAGCAGCACTCTAGGAGTTAAACTGCAATGACCTAAAACAACAGAGGCCCCAAAACCCAGGAATTTGATACAGTTGAACATCTTCCCTGTACTTTGTTATTTACTGTACACAGCATCTGCCAGCTGTAGCTGATCTGCTCTCGCAGGCTGGGAAGAGTAGGGACAATCTTTTGTATTTGTTGGGATTTTCGCTTCACTGTATTCCCCACAGCAGCCACCTTGTTGTTGGCCTCTTCTCCTAAGTCACAAGCAATAGGACAAGGGCAAATGGCCTCACGTTGTGCCAGGGGAAGTACAGGTTAGACATCAGGAAAAGCTTCTACGCTGAAAGGGTGTTCAGGCCTTGAAACAGGCAGCCCAGGAAGAGGGTTGAATGGCCACTCCTGGATGAATTTAAGGGCTGCATAGATCTGGAGCTTAGGGATAGGGCTTAGCGGCGGCCTCGGGACAGTTAGGTCAATGATCTAACGTTAGTTAGAGGTCTTTTATGACCTAAGTGTTTCCATGATCTCTCCCATGCTCGCACCACGTACAACTCTGTGCAGGCGGCCCTTTATAGGAGCCATTGTACTGAGTGAGGACAGGCAGCGGCAGTTCCTTCAGTGGGAAACTTGATTTCTTTTACTAGGTCAGAAGGAGCAGCCGTCCAGTAACCCGTCCTCGGGTTTGGCATGCTTCGGGCCTGGACATCTCCACACAGTCCGTATCTGGGGAGACACACTGCAGGGAACTGTTGGTTTTCCTCTTGAGTCTAGTAACTGAGCACGCGTGACTGAGTACAAGGAGTGTGGCCCTGGAAAAACCGGGTCGTGGGAGACGATAAGGAACACCAGAAGGGAACAGTAACATGGAAAAGGCGAACAGGCCAGCGTGGCGGTTACGGCACCGCCGGGGCAGCCGGGCTGACCGGGGTGACGGTGCGCTTTAGGACCAGGGCAGTTCCGGGACGCCCTCGTCCCACCCCCAGGCCGCCTTCCCTCCCTCCCATTGGTTGCTGCAATCCCTTGCTCCCGCCCCCTCCCGTGCGCCGCTCCGCGGAGGGGCGGAGCGAGGGGGGAGCGTCACGGCCTGGGCGCTCCCTGAATGGCCGCGGTGGCGGCGGCCGGCTCCGCCCCCCGAGAGCCCACGCGAGGCCGGTTCTGCCCGCGGGTCACTGCGTGTGCGTGTGCCGGGAGCGCGCCGGGCCGGGCCGGGCCGCGCGAGAGCCCGCATCGACTGCGGGTAGGACGACACCGGGACAGCTCCGCATCGGCACCGGCGGGACACGCGGGGAGTGAGACGGTGAGTAACGACCGTGGGGTCCGGGTCACCCCGTGGGCCGGCTGAGCCTGTGCGGGTTCCGGTGCTGTGGAACAACGGGAGGGGACCCGGTTACCGGTCGGGGGCTGCGCAGAGCCGTGTCCCACCGGCGAGGAGATGTTTACGGGGGCGAAGAGCTTTTGCTCTTCTCAGCGTTAAAATAAAGCTGCCGCTCATCTCCCCAATGTGAGACTGGAGTGTGTTGGCTTTGGTTCCTACTTCTGTGCCACCCCCGCTGGCATCCAGAGAGTTAAAAGCAGTTAAAATTTTAACTGTTCTTATTTTATCATGCTTGTTGCTGTGGGGACCTTCGAGTAGCCAGATGTGTGCTTGGACAACTTCCCGTGCTGGGGAACCTCCTGGGCTTGGGGAACCTCCTGTCCTCCTTCCCTGAGCAGACAAACTAGAGTCTCCCAAATTCTCACGGAGAGCCGGAGCTTCCTCACTGCTTTCCGGTTTGTTTTCCTGACTATCTGTCTTCTCTTGTGGGTGATCTGCTGGAGGCTCTTCCTCGCTCAGAGTGCCACGGGACATGGCCTGGGTAGCCTTCCTCCAAGTGTGCTTTTGTTTTTTTTTTCTCCAGAACAGATCCAGAACCAGAGGAAAAAGCAAGTAACTTGATAACCTTTATACTTTGACAACTTCCCTTGTTTTCTCTTCCTTCCTCTGGCTTGTGACACCTGTTTTGATTGAACATAGGAGCCACCCAAGACGTTTGTAACACACTCCACACATTTATAGTGGTGGCCAGCTGATCCTGCTCGCTCCACTGCTGCTTTGGTCATAGTCTCCATTCAGAGTACGTGGAAACCTGCTTTGAGCTCTTGTACTTTCTTCTCTGTCCTTTCTGGGGCCTCTTTGTTTCCCCTGCCCTATTGCTGAGAATATGGTTTGTCTTGTTTGTGCTTTCAGCCAGAACCATCTGCTCGGGTTTATCTCAGCAATAAGGTTGTACTGAGTTAGGCACCTGGGGAGAAGACAGAGGTGGAAGTTTGCTCTGTAATGGGAAGGTGTGGGATGGACACATGATTCTCAGACCTTAAAACTAGGTGAAATCTGCTGCAGAAGTACATAAGTCACCAGAGGCTGCAAGCATCTGCAGCACTGAGTAACTTAAGTTTCCTATCCCTTTGTTGTTAGTTTTTTTAAGTATTGAGGATTGTTATCTGAAGTCCTGCCTCAGCACGTACATGAAGAGGCTACCCTGTGGTAGCCTGTGGTACCCTCCCTCTCATGCCATGTTTGGGGTAAGTTCAAGTAACTCAAGCTGTGAAGATGGTGTCTGTGATGCAGATTTGGAGATGAGTTGACAGTCGTTTGTCTGAAGGATACAGGCAAAGGAATCTGTGAAGGCTTGGAAACAGGCGGCAAGATGCTGCATGATCCTCCAAGCCTGTGAAACTGCATGTGTGGTTGATGTATAATATGGGCCCTCCACCACTGGAGTTCTGGATGTGGTTCTACATGGGGACAAGTAGAGTGTAAGGATGCATGTGGGAACTGACAGTGGCTTTGTCCCTCCAGTGGTAACCAACCCCTTTGCAAAGCCTGTAGGAGTGCAGGTCCCTCTTAACAGCCTTGAGGATGTTGTAGGCAACGTTTAGGAGGTAGATGAGCGTAACAGGAAGGGCAGGATATGGCCATCTGTGGAAATGGAAGAGGACAGGCAGTGCGTTGCAAGACAGGAGGGAAGTGGCAGAGTTACAAAAGAGGGCGTTGAGCAGTGCCTTGGCCCTGGGCATGAGTAGGTGGAGCATGATGGGCAGAGCTGGCCCTGGGTGGCAGTGGCAGTGACAGCGGCTGGTGCTCGGGTGCTGCGGAAGGAGCAGGTTTGAAGAAGCAGTGTCAGCGCTTTAACAGAGGAGTAGGTTTACTCCAGCCGTTTGCAGGATATAATTGAATTGCAGTGGCCGAAGCTGGCATCGCTTAAACCAGTGGCTGAAGGAATGCCGGCTGGGAAGCTCTCAGCTATAACAAACTGCCCCAAGCCCCCTGGTCTGACCTTTAACCACCATTGCATTGGTCTGTCTTTGCTTATCAACTTTATATCCCCGCAGTGACTATTAATATCACTTCAGCCACTACAGGCTACTCTGCCTTCCCCCCCGCCCCCAGTCATTCCAGCCTGGGAACGTTGCATGTTCCGTAACCACTGTCTGCTTGCTGACCATTAGACTTTGCAAAGACTACCAGTTCTGTGTGACAGGCTGTCAGATTGTGGTGAGGCAAATTCATTACTGCAGCACACTGGCAGCAGATCTGTTTTGCATGTGATGTGTACAGAGATGCCCAGGATAACCTGGACTGCTACTGTGCTTCCATGCTGGCCTAGAACTGGCAAGCTGAGTGTGTGGTTTGCTGCTGTGTAGGCACTGAAATGAAAAGATCAGAAGTGGGTGTTGCATTTGTCCCTTCTATCCAGAGCCAGAGTGCAACGAGCAGCTCCAGACTCTGAAGTAGCTGTCCTGCAACTCCAGCCCTTAAATATCTCTCTGTGCTTTACAATCCAGTTGGGAACAACTGACCTCCATACCCATCAACGTAAGGGGATAATTGGTTCAGGAGACACAAGGGCCTCTCATATCCACAGCTCTGAACTCCGGCCAGAATTACAAATGAGCTCCTGCAAATCTGACCTGGCAGTTGCACCAAACTCCTCTGCCTTCCAGCAGAGTGGGGAAGACAAAACAAAACCCCAGGTTAGTGGCCAGGCACAAAACTGAAATCGTGCCCTGACAGCAGGCAGACAGACCTGTTTGGTGTGAGCACCCATTGCAGGGCTTCTGGTGAGCCTGGCCATCGGAGCAGTCAGCTCTGCCAAGAGCAGTGCCAGCAGCCGGGCATGGTGAGAGAGTGGGAGGATCTGAATTGGTTTCTTGGAGTCAGCAGTGGTTCCTCTGGCATTAATTTGATGTATACCACATTTCATCTCCTAAACTCTCCCTGGGAAGTGGCATGTGGTTCTCTCCGTCTGAAGTACCGAAGGCCTTTTGCCTTTGCAGTGCATTAGCAAGTTGGCTTGCATGAAAAGGATATTATCCTGCCCAGATGGGACTGAGGGAGATCCTGAGATCAAGTAGGTTGTTTCTATTCTGGAGCCTTTCTGAGTATAATCTCAGAGACGGGACTGCACACCCGCTCACCTCCCCTGCAACCCCACATTCATTTTGCAGAGCGACTGTGATTGATCTGGCAGAATGGGATTTATTCACTAGTGGCGTTAGAGGGCAGGCGGGGAGAACCAAACCCCACAGCAGCCTCTGAAATGAATCATGGGCTCTGAAAAGATCCGCCGGGGTTAAGGCATAGCAATGAAAAGCTATTGTCTGCAGCCTGGACTGTGGCTAAAAACCTTATTTATCCCCATTTGGATAGTGGTGGTAGGAGGGTGTGGTATTCCCAGGAACTGCAGAAGCCAGTGTGCTTAGTGGTGATTGTGGACTTTACTTGATTGCCTCACAGTTAGCTCAAGCAGCTTTATGGAGTGTCTCAATGGCAGAAGAGCAAGTCCGATGTATAATTTGCAAATAAAACTGCCTGTGTGGCATGCAAAGTGCAGTTCCTACGGGTGTTTTCGTTGTGATTGGTACGTGGTCGCCTTTGACTCAGATTAGCTTGTGCCTTATAGATTTGAGACACCGCTGCCCCTTTTACCAGTGCTTTTGCAAGATGGAACAAGAACCTCACAAACTGGTAGAGCCTGGCAGTGCTGCTTTTGTTTTTGCTGATAGGTGGCATTCAGTAGATTTTTGTGGTAGCTTTAGGCTCGGAGGGGAACACAGGTTTGAAGGGAGGAATGGTGTATACTGGTGAGAATGGGATGTGAAGCACTGATGGACAGACCAAGTTACCAAGTTCAGCATTGCTTTAGGAAGCATGTTGGTGTTCCAATACGTGCCCGGACCTTCTCCAGACAATCTGATCTCCTGAAGCCTACAGAATTGGGTTTGGAAAACCTCCCAGTTTCTGTCTGAGCCAACAGAAGGAGCCTTTCACATGGTCTGTCTGTTTTCTGTCTAGGATATACAGGCTAGACTAGAAGGTGAGAAAACGAGAAGAAAGGATAAGGATGCCTCCCACTCTCAAAGTCTGGGGCAGGATCAGAAATTTTGCGCTGGGGGAATGAAGTCAACTTCCTTCCTTTGTTTGCCTATTTGCAAATATGATGAAACACCGAGAGTTTGTCAGGAAGGCCAAATCCAGCTCTGATGCAGAAATACCCTCTGATTCACGGCAGCGTTACAGATTCCAGCACTGAAAATCACAGTTGCATCTTTGCTGCCTTAGTCATCCTGAAGCAAACACAAACAAATTTGGCTGACACGGGGAAACCACTAAATTCACCGGACGGAGCTGTTGGAGGTGAACCCAGTTTGTTAGAGCAAAGTCTGCATCCAGGCATGCAAGAGAGTAGACGGAGCAGGGAGCGTGCCTGGGAGATGATGCGGTGAAGGTCCTCTGCTGCCCACCTGGCAGCAGCCCAGGCTCCATATTTGACAAGCTCTTTACCAAGTGCCAGGTGCTATTTTAATTCCTTTCATCTCAAGCACCCTTAACAGAACCTCATTATTGATACGGAGCTTTACAAGCGGCTGCAAGCTCTGTCCACTGTGCTGGGCAAGGACATGAAAATGATTTCAAGACAGCTTTAAGTTTGTTCCTTTCCCTTTCTTGTTTTCTGTCTCCCTCCCCCACTATCTTTTCCTGTTTTCTGTTGGTTTTTTTCTGCTTTTGAAGCTCAAGCTGTGTCTGTGAGTACGTGAATGCCTGCATGTAATAGATCCCCCTTCTCCAATCTTTTGATGGTCTCCAGTGCCAGGAAATTGCGTTGTACAGCTGTGTCTGGTTCTGTGTCTCACAGTGTGTTTCCACACTGCTCTTTCTCGTAAGCAGTTTTGCAAAGAGCTCTGTGAAAACAACACAGTAGGCAACTAGGTTTCTACTCACTGCCGTAAAAAGAGGAAAATGGGTTTAATACCAGTAGTTTTATCCTGGGATGGAGTTGCTGGCCTAAGCGACACGGAGTGGAGAACAGAAAAGCATCGCAAAGATGCAGATACTTATAACTAGGGAGTAGGCACATTACTAATGTGTAGAGAGTTTATCCCATCACTTCCAAGGAAAAGCTGAACTTCACTTCAGGACAGTGCTTCACCTAAAGTGTTGGTACTACGAAATTCAGAAAGAAAATAAAAATGAATGTCAGAAGAGCCTGCCTGCGAAAGCAGCCGTCGATGGCTGCACAAGGTGGGTCTGCTCTGGAAGGAGTGGTTGCAGGTTGCAGTGCAGCCCATACCTGGAGGACTGCTTGGCCATCAATCTCTGCTGTGGTGTGAGCAGCCTCTTCCAGGTCTTCTGAGCTGGGCCAGCAGGGCAGCTTACTGCTTATTTATTTACTTATTTGCCGCTTTAAAGAGTTCATGGTTGAGTGGGGCAAAAGAAATGTGTTCTGCTTGTTGCTTCTCTGGAAGTCTCATGGGCAAACAGAAAGTTCCTGCTTCAGTTTGTGGAGTTTAGGCTCTTTGTCGGTGTTTAGCCAACCTTCACTGCCTCGGGAGAACGCTATAGTTCTGTTGTTCTAAGCAGAAATGATTCTTCATCCCCGGAAATCCCACTGGGGACCATCTTAAGCACTCTCACACGCTGTCCTCTTGAAAGGAAGCTGCGTCTCAGTTGGCAGTTCCCTGCAGATAGTGAATGAAATTGGAGATTTGTGGGCAGCCTGCTGGTTTAAGATGGAGAACCCTGGCCCAGCTAAGCACAGTCCGTGTATCGATAGGCCTTCTGAGCTGCCTTCTCGTATGCACCACTTCTGTGGTCAGGGCTGGATACGACTTCAAAGTATGTGATTGCTAAGTGCTGCCTGGATTTTTCAGGAGGCAACAGAGTGTTTTCCTGAGGTTCTCCTAAATGACCCATACCAGCAGGGCTCTGACGTGGTGACCCACCAGCCAGGAAAGGCCAGGCTTCTGCTGGGGCATGGTTTGTAGGAAACAAGACAACTGTTGTTTGGTTGCAGGGTTTGGCAAGCTCTGTGGTTTTGATTTTTCCCGTTGTTCTCTTTGCCAGCGTTCTCCTGTCCAAAGAGAAGGCTGGGATATTTCTTCATGAGCTGAGATTTGAGGGGTCTTTTCTTCCCGAGCCAACTCCCACACTCCTTTGGGGTCGCTGTCTGCCCCGTGTGGGTGAGTGGAAGGATTATCAAAGTGCCCTTATCTTGCTCTGCTGGAAAAATCCGCTCTGTCCTTTACATGCTGCACAAAGGCTGCAGACAACCAGGGGAATACTCTGGCCAGCAGACAGCATTGGAGAGCCATCAAAAGGCTGATGACCCTCTGCCCTCATCTGTGTGGAAGGAGGGTTATCGTCTGCCTCTGTGTGCAGGAAGATCCTTCCAAAAGGATATTTATTTTTTCAATAACTGCCTCTTGATGGAAAAAAAGGTCAATGCAGAGCAGAGAGATCCAAGACCCAGGTTGTTGAGGTCATGCCTTCTGGTATTCGCGTTGATGCGTCTGTTCTAGCGATAGCTTCCTGCGTGATGGGAGATGCAGCTGGGAGCTCCGATAAGCCCCGGAGCTCTCGCAGAGCAGGTGGGAGCTTGGCAGGAGCCACTGACAGGTTTCTTTGTGTAAAATATTTTTCATTCTGAGTGGTTCTGTTTTTTCTCTTTAGCTCAGTGGTTGGGTAAGGGAAGTGAGGAGTGTGGTGGGGCCAAGCTCTGCTCTGCATGGGTCTGCTGCTGGGAAGTGCCTGTGAGAGCACATGTTGTGGGTCCAGCCTATTCCTCACTGCAGTTAGATCTTGCTGACGTTGAAGCACACGTTTGTGCACATTGTGGAAAGTGTGGAAGATCCTTTTATTTACAGGCTTCTGTGGTTTATAAAGCTGTTGGATTTTGGAAGAAACCCATCAGATGAAATAGCTGCTGCCTGCAGTTTCTGTTCATCTGATATGTGTGGGATGATGCCAAGATCTCTAGCAGGCTGAGATGTGGCAGGGTGTGTTTGTGAGGAGAAGAATTAGTACCTGCCACCACTCAGCTCGTGCTCAGCTACATTAAAATTCAAGAAGCCCTCACAAGAAGCCATTTGGAAGCTGCTGCAAACACAAGCCTTGCTGGTGAGCTGTCTGCACACCAGAGTTCAGAGGCTGCTTTCGTGTCAGTTTAATGGTCTGCCTAGCCCTGCTGATCTGTGAGCAGTAACATCCAGTGTCATAACCCGGCTCCAGGAGAGGCCATGTAAAGGGGCTGTGGCTGTGGCCTCTTTAGTGTTCAGGCTTGGTGCCTGATAGTGGGACATGGTAATAGGAAGAGCAAGTGCTAATAAGGAGTGGGCTGCAACCTGCCAGTTTATTCCCTGGATGCTGTTCAATACCCATTGGGTAGAAATATTATCAGGTTACCCAGCACCCTGGGCAAGGTATTAGAAGATACTAGAAGTGTGAGATTATGTGTATGTGTCTGTACATATACGTGTCCGTATATGTCTACATAAAAGTGGCTCTGCTGCAGCTTTTACGTGGACATCTTTCAGTTCTAAACGACTTGCTCCTTCCATTCTGAGCAGTGTTTTTTCTAATCTCACAGTCAGAGAAAAAACTGCCTTCCTGCAGTGTTTTTTGTTTGTTTCCATAATGGTCCCTTATAAATGGCTTCATTTTTTTTCTGTACATAAACAAATCAAAGGTTCCCACTGGCTAGCTGACCGGAGGAACTGTGAGCACTGAAAGCAGGGGCAATGGCAGGGTGGTTTCTGAGGTTATAGGAATAGGAACCTAAATCAATACCTTTTAGCAGGCTCATAAATGTTTCATTTGTATTCCTCACTTGGGTGTTACAGAGCTTTGACACAGCAATCCATATAACCTCTTAAATTAGTGTTGTCCCTGCACAGGGTGTAGGTGGTGGGAACCATTTCCCGCTGATGCACTTCAGAGTGCTGCTCTGTAATGGCCTTTTCCTTCCTGTTTTGGTTGTGTCTGGTCCTTAGTGCTCCCCAGGTTGCAGGAGTTTTGTTGATGAGCACACACATGCAACCCAGATAACCACATTAATGCTCCAAGGCCAAGCAGGACTTGTGGCTGCTTGGGCAAGCTATCGTTTCTGCATGGAGCAGCACAGAGACCCTTTCTCTGGACGGTGACATAGACTGAGGAATGAGTGAGGCCTCAGGAAGATCAACCGCAATAACTCATGGCAGTGGATGGGGAAGGAAGAGCGTGCCCACAACTATTTGTCAAATTTGAACTCTTTGGACTACCCCCGGGAGAAGCAGGGGGTAGAAGCACATGAGCAGAGCGTGAGTCAGGCAGCTTATCTGGCCATCCACCTTCACTTGAGCTCATGCAACCATGGAGCGTGGGAAGATTGTGCAGCTCCAGGTCTCCACCAGGTCATGGCTGAGAGCTGCAGCTGCCCAGAGGCTTTGCATCATGGGTTCCACTGGAACCCTGAGTGCAGGGCTGGGGTGATGGTGGTGAGCTCAACCTAGCTGGGCTGAACAGGGCTGATCTGTAGACCTTGTGCTTACAGTGGGGAAAGACCATTGAGACCCCTTGGACTGCAAAGGGCAAGTTAAAAACCAACCAACAGTAGCAAAAATAACCCAGCCCAAGCCCCCTTCCCTGCCTATATCCGTGTGCCTGATTTCCAAACAATGTGGTGTCTGCAGGGTGTCAGTTCTGGTGTCTCCAGCCTGCAAAGCAAAATGGCAGTGATTTGAGGAAGAGAGGGTAGAAAAAGGGTACAGAAATAGTATTGATAAGAGGGAAGATGTAGCAGAGCTGGGTGGTGTTCTCACGCAGCACCTTTCATGTCTTTCCTCAGCTTCCTCACAGGCTCTGTGACATATCTTCATCTTTAGTCCATTTTGCCCACCTGGAAACTCTGCATTTATCCAGGAAGAGTCTGTTTTACTGAAAGATTAATGTCATCTAGGGAGGTGTCTGTGATGGCTTTGCCACACAGGACCAGAGCAGAGGCACAGTGGACTGACCCCATTTTTCTTGAGCGTATTTTTCAAACCTCTGGACACCCATGCTATGGACTTCAGAACTGGTTTTCTTGTGGAAGAGAGGGCTGACTGCATACCTGTCTGTCTGCTTTAGTTGCACAGGGCACAGAAGAGAGCTGGCTAAAATGTTTTGGATTTTATCATCTAAGTGGTATTAATTTGATTGGTCCAAAGGGTTTTACTACTACAGACAAGGGTAGGTATCGGGTAGCGCTGAAATGAAATAGTAGCTAATAAAAGCCTGGTGTTTGCTTCTGCCTGCCTGTTAAAAAGCAGAAATTGGCTGTGTATTGTCTTTTTCTCTGCTATTAATCTGTCCTGCAAGATGTTCCAGTCACATGAAGTGTCTGGTGGGTTTTGTCAACAACAGCTACAATGGAAGGGTTTGGTAAAATTTGTTCAGAACGTTTGGGCTTGTGCTGGTAGCTAAATATTCCCTAAATAAACCCTGTAGCAGTTGCCTTTCCTAAACCTATGGTAATCTGCATGAAAATCAGAACCAGACTTGATTGCTGCTGAGCCAAGAGCAGACCCATGCCCTTTATCCTGGATGCACTGCTCTTTTAATGCTGTTTTCTAAGGAAAAATAACTCTTCTGTGGTTTGCCAATACCCTCCGGGGGCTGTTGAGACAATTTACCATCTAGCTGGGGTTTTGATTGCTTCGCTTTGTTGCGCCATTGCTGAAACCAAAGCACGGAATTTTCCCCTTCACCCTGCTCTGCCTTCCCACCCTGCTCAGCCTGAGCCGAGTTTCTGGAGGGTGTAATGGTGCAGAAAGCAGAGGCTCTGTGAGCAGGGGTACAGGAGCACTAGGGTGTCACCTGGTCATGTTTGAGGTCCGTTGACAGCATCCCAGGGTCAGATCATAGAATCATCAAGGTTGGAAGAGACCTCCAAGACGGTCAGTTCCAACCATCAACCCAATGCATGTGTTCTTCAGGCCTTACCTCAGTGAGCACAAGAGAATTAGGGTCTTTGTGTTTGTTTCTCTGCAGGCAGGAGCTGTACCATCATGTCAGTCAGCGTCCACGAGAACCGCAAATCCCGGACTAGCACCGGCTCCATGAACATCCTGCTTTTCCACAAAGCTTCCCACCCAGACTGCGTCTTGTCCCATCTGAACACCCTGCGGAAGCACTGCATGTTCACCGATGTCACCCTCTGGGCGGGAAACAGGTCATTCCCGTGTCATCGGGCAGTGCTGGCTGCCTCCAGCAGATACTTTGAAGCCATGTTTAGCAATGGCCTCCGAGAGAGCCTTGATGATGAGGTGAATTTCCATGACAGCCTCCACCCAGAGGTGCTGGAGCTCCTGCTGGACTTTGCTTATTCCTCTCGAATCATCATCAATGAGGAGAATGCTGAATCCCTCCTGGAGGCTGGAGACATGCTGCAGTTCCATGATGTACGAGATGCGGCAGCTGAGTTCCTGGAGAAGAACCTCTACCCTTCCAACTGCCTGGGTATGATGCTGCTCTCAGATGCTCATCAGTGCCGGCGGCTCTATGAGCTCTCCTGGAGGATGTGCTTAGTCAACTTTGAGACGGTTCACAAGAGTGAGGACTTCAACAACCTTTCCAAGGACACTCTGCTGGATCTTATCTCCAGTGATGAGCTGGAAATTGAGGATGAAGAAAAGGTCTTTAAGGCTGTTATCCAGTGGGTGAAATACGACCTGGATGAGCGGAAGGCTTATCTCCCAGAACTTCTGAGGAACGTTCGTCTGGCCTTGCTTCCTTCTGAATGCCTCAAGGAAGCCTTGGCTTGTGAGGACTTGATCATGGTGGATGAAAGGAACAAACTTGTCTTGGATGAAGCTATTCAGTGCAAGAAGAAGATCCTCCAGAACGATGGGGTGGTTACCAGTCCCTGTGCCAGGCCTCGCAAGGCTGGGCACACCCTGCTGATCCTGGGAGGACAGACCTTCATGTGTGATAAGATCTACCAAGTAGATCACAAAGCAAAGGAAATTATCCCCAAAGCTGACCTGCCGAGTCCACGGAAGGAGTTTAGTGCCTGTGCCATTGGCTGCAAAGTGTACATCACCGGGGGCAGGGGCTCGGAGAACGGGGTCTCAAAAGATGTGTGGGTGTATGACACTGTTCACGAGGAGTGGTCAAAAGCTGCCCCCATGTTGATAGCTCGGTTTGGGCATGGCTCGGCTGAACTGGAAAACTGCCTGTATGTAGTTGGTGGACACACTGCAGTAGCTGGAGTCTTTCCCGCATCTCCTTCTGTTTCCTTGAAGCAAGTAGAGAAGTACGATCCCGTATCCAACAAATGGATGATGGTGGCTCCTTTGAGAGACGGAGTGAGCAACGCTGCGGTGGTGAGCGCCAGGCTCAAGCTTTTTGTCTTTGGTGGGACTAGCATTCACCGAGACATGGTGTCCAAAGTGCAGTGCTATGATCCAGCTGAGAACCGGTGGATGATCAAAGCCGAGTGCCCACAGCCCTGGCGCTACACGGCAGCTGCTGTCTTGGGCAGCCAGATTTTCATCATGGGAGGAGACACCGAGTTCACAGCAGCATCTGCCTATCGCTTTGACTGTGAGACGGACCAGTGGACACGCATTGGAGACATGACAGCCAAGCGCATGTCATGCCATGCTTTGGCCTCGGGCAATAAACTCTATGTGGTGGGGGGTTACTTTGGCACTCAGAGGTGCAAAACACTGGACTGCTATGACCCTATGTCAGACACGTGGAACTGTATCACAACGGTGCCTTACTCGCTTATCCCCACCGCTTTTGTCAGCACCTGGAAGCACTTGCCATCATGAGGAGGGTCAGGGCTTGGGGGCTTGTATCCAGGAGGTCTGTAAGGTAAGAGGTCCTTAGGCTGAGACTTAAACTGTCTTGCCTCAATTGTATCTCACACACCACACCAAAGCCATAGGTTCCAGGTTGCTCACATTGAATGAGAAGGGCACATTTAAAGGTGGGATGCACAATCACAAAAGTGATAGCTCTGCAGTGTTGGAAGTCTAGCCAGCTCCTGTATTCCTCTTGTTTGCAGATCATCCTCCCAGTATCTTAAAAGAACCAGCTACAGAGATGGTTGCAAGCAGGCCACATCTCCTCTCTGTCTGCTCCAAGCTATCGGAGTGCATCAGCCTCACTTTCTGTGGGTGGGTGGGTGCGTGGGTATGTGTAGATGCATGCATGCCTGCTGTCACCATGGAATACATCCTGTCCTCATGCTGCGGAGGGGGTTAAGGTTTGTAAAAGCACAGGCATATGAGTCCTGGGAGATAGGAGTGAGGACAGGAAGTTGTTCAATGTTTTTACCAAGTATATGGATGATTTATTCAATGTTGATGAAAATGTAGGCAAGTGACCCTTGGGATACTGGTAAATCCTGGATCTCTTAAGCTCTGTATTTACATTTCAGTGGGTAGCAGAAGCTAAGCTTAGAAGCCACAGTGCATTTGATGGTCCTGGTGTTTATTTAACATCCAAACTCTTGCTTGTTAAATCAGAACTTCTGAGACTTCTGTGTGAGACCTGAGTGGGAGGGAAGGGGTTTTGTGTTTATCGGTCTTCTGGGTTATGTGAGAAAAGAAAGTTGGTAGAAACTCATGATGTCCTGTCTCATTTCAGTGCTCTGCTTCTCACTTGCTCAGGGAAGGTGCTATTGCAGTGACACTGGGACAGGGCTGTTGGTTCCTCCTCTGTCCTTCCCAGTGGAATGTTTTGTTGCCATTCTGGTTACCAGTTCATACCACATAGCTTTGCATGGCTTCACCAATCTGTGCTGAGATGCAGCTGGCCAGGTAGAGGCCACTCTTTGCCCTGTGAAAGCAGATACAGAAACAAGCAACACTTGGATAGCAGCATCTTGCCAGGAAGTCTGTCACAGCTCTGTCAGCTCAGTCCCCAGGTTTCACAGTGCCAGCAGCATATCTAGCCCAGCTTTGGTGTTTGGAGACTACATCCCAGCTAGCTGAAGGAGCTGGGACATCCTCACGAATGGGGACAGGATTGACAAGGTTCATGTAGGGTTTTGTTTGGAAAATAGGGGCAGTGGGGAGGGAAATTCTTCCATAGACTCATCAAAATCACTTCACTTACTGCACAGGAGAAAGAAAGCTGCCCAAACCCTGTAGCACTATCTTGCTTCCCTGCTTTCCCCCTTGGTGTGGTTAGTGTGACAGGCCAGCAGGTGAACTGGCTGGCATCTCCCAGTGATCATCTGTTGATGCCAGCTGGGAACCACAGAGGAGCGCTTGGCACTCTGCTGGCCACTGGCTCAGTGTGACCCTCAGCTTTTCTCAGATGCTGTTTAACCCGGGCCATTATACTGTGATTAGTGAAATACTTCATTCTAACATGGGCTGGGCCATGGTGTGGGCAGGGCAAGAGTGGAAAGGGTTAAAGAGAGATCTCTGAAAGCTTTCCCAGAGCTAGAAGATAATGGCCTTTCCAAATTCCCCTCCTCAGGCGTTGCCTAGCATCTGTCACAGCAGCTCAGTAATCTAATTAACTGCCACTCAGCTATTAAATATTGCAGTGAAGACTGTGAGGAGTCCATCATTTGCAACTCGGGTCAATGGGGCCTCTCTCGAAGAGCCATCCTAGAGCTGAAAATTAATTTTCTCTGGTAGCAAATGTGTCTGAATACTAAAGCTCAACACCAGCCACTCTGCTGGGAGTAGGAACAGGGAATATTTTGAGGTAGGAGCCGAATCTTCAGCCACCAGATAAAGAGGAGTCTCCAAAGGCACAGAGATGTCATTTTCCTCTTCTACCATTTTCTTCTCTGTTTAGTTTGATCGGTACTGTAGCAGCTTTGTGGGGTCGTATAGAGATTTGAGTCTGACACCTACCTTGCTGTTCTACAGCTGGAGGATCTTACAGCTTTCAGTTCCTACCCTCAGATGCTGTTTAAGCACCCCTTTTATAGTCCCCATATGATCCTTCTTTCAAGGAGGGGCACCCAGAAATCAGGTTAGCCAGTAATTGCCCAGGTGGGAATGGTAATCCTATGGGAAACCCCTCCTCACCTAGGGAAGGCTCAGAGGGACCACAAGGTACCCTCAGAACAGAGCAAGCTGAGCTGGTGGGGAAAGGCTTGGGTAATCACATGCTATGAAATAGTACTTTGTACTCATGAAAAAACAATCTTCATTCCCATAAACTGGTGAGGTTGTGTTCATGCTGGCCCTAAAACCCCGACTTTTCTGTGTCCTGGAAAAGTATAAACCACCGCTTTCCATCGGAAGTGTACAACTGATCAGCTGGAAATGGTTCCTCGGGAGCCTGGCCCTCACCCTTCCCAGCTGGACTGGGGCACCTTTCAGCAGAGGACCCAGAGCCCCTGCCAGGGGTGCTGTGTGACATTAATTTAGTGCTCGTTGTCGATGGGATGGAGTGTGATTAGCAGTATGGAACATGAAAGCCCCGTCTCCTGCCACCCATGGTGGTGGAGCCGCAAAGAAGGAGACTCGTTACTAAAAGGAAATCAAATATTTAGCACTGGGCTCGTAAAGACCCGCTATTACCGCAAGTGAACCCCGGCCAGGAGCTCGGGGGATGATTCTGGGTGGTCCATTTGCAGTGACAGTTGATGGGGACAACTCTGCACCTCCCAGGAGGTGACTTCAGGAACAGGTTCTCCAAGTTGCCTGTCTCCAAATTAAAAGTAGCTTCGCCAAATTCCCTGGCTGTGTGACACACTCGTTTTCGTGGGGTAGAGTCACAGATGGGCTTGGGCCAGAAACAAGAGCCTTCAGCAGGGGCTTGAGACACTCACTGGTGAGGAAGGAGCTGCAAATTGCATGGTTCAGCCAGGGAATGGAGAGAGGAGCCACTGCATCCCTCTCTGCAGCCTCCTGAGCCTCAAACACTCCCTTGGGGTGATGACTTCAGAGCTCTCATCTCAAAACAAATGGGGGATGAGCCAAAGCCTGTAGCAGCTGTGAGCTGGGGGTTCCCCATGCAGTGTCTTTTCAGCTTACAGGTCCCTCCTCATGCTCTGGGCTGTAGGGAGTAGATGTTGATGGCCAGACCTTGCTCAGATGCTTAATCCTGGGGCTCATCCTCTATCTCAGAGGCCACTTTGGGGCTCCCACCAGAGCCCTTTTGTGGGTTTAGCTTGTGTGAGGGCTGTGGGATGGCACCAGCAGCTGGTGCCTGCTGTTGGTGGGTGCTGAGAGCCTGAGGCTGGGTGCTTTTCAGGCACTTAAAAGGTGAACTTTGTCCCCAAAGCTCCTGCAAGGAATGAGGCAGCAAGCCAGGTCCAGAGCTGAGTTCTGATACCATAGTCACACTCAGTGTCGGATCTACTGGGTGACTTTTCCAGATTATTTAATTACAGCTCAGATAATGAGCTGTTTGCCTGGTTTGCCTTCCCTTCACGTGGAGCAGCGCTTGGTCAGCTGTTACCTCGCTGGCAGCTGCAGGGGCCTGTTGCCCTGCCTTGCTCCATCCACAGACCCCACTGACAGCTGGGCACCATCCCATGCCAAAGCCCTGTGGGTCTGCAAACAGCAGCCTAGAAAAAAACCCTCGGGCCACCTTCCTGGCTTCTCACCAACGCTTCTCACCGGCCGGCTGCTGGGGTGGTGCCTGCAACCTGCTACTACCTCACTGCTGTTGCTGGAACCCTCACAGCTGGTTTCTCTTAGTGGCTCTGAGGGAAATTCATTTCCATGAGCACAATGGGGAGGCTGGATAAACAGGGACTGCAGTTTTTTTTGCTGCTGCTGCTCTTTCCAAGCGGCTGGTTGTGTCTGAAGCCAGTTTATCAGGCAGTGTTGGAAGGGAGTGGCTGGGTTTGGGGAGGAAAGTAGATGAGAACCAGGCTTTTGCTAACCCTGGGCAGATGGAAACACGTGGAGCCTGAGCTCAGCCCCAGAGTGGATTAATCAGCCCCTTGGAACAGTCAGGCGTGTGGATGGCTTTGGAGGGATCCATGGAAAAAGAGAAAAAGGGTCTTTTTGTTTTGTCTTGTATGGTTCTCGGGCCCTCCTCCCTGACCTAAAAAAAAAGCTACAACTGCGCTTTTCTTCCCCTTGTCCTGTCCACAGACGTTTCCTGGCTCTGCCTGGGTCCCCGATGCTCTAAGGCCCCCCTGGCTGAACACCCGTTCTCTTGCCCCACTCCTGCAAAAGCGAAGCACACCCCAAACCACAAATGAACCAGCTGCTGTCCACATCCACCCATCTCTGGGATTCAGGGTGGGGGCTTACCCCGGTTAGCTGCCAAAGTGTGACCTCTTTTCTGAAGCCCCTTGCATGGGCTGAGCCAAGTGTCTCACCTGTTAATGAGCTTTGTCCTTCCCTCCCCAGATGCCAATGTCACATCCATGTCCCCCATCTCACTGCTGGAGCCGACACAGTGACCAAGTCCCCTCCTGGCCTCCCACACAGGACTTTGGCATCCCTTCCTCACACCAGGAGCAGGAAGCACAACTGACCCCACCACCAGCATCATGCCAGGGGGGCACCAAGGAGCACCCAGCCCCAAGAGCAGCCGCTGCGCAGGGATGGCCAGGGGCCGGGAGCGCTGGCTGCCAGTCTGGGGCTGGGCACAGGATTGGCTTGTGGGCACTGGCGGCACAGTGTGACTGGGGAGATAGTGTGTGCACCGGGTGCCTCCCTGGGCACGCAGAGCGTGGGGAGACTTTCAGTGCTTTTTGTCAGGCAGTTGGGGGGTTCAAGGGTGTGAGAGATGTTTTCATGTTTTTCTAAAGGCTGTGAACTCGCCATGGGCTAAGTGGCTGCTGTGGGGGTGACTTGGAAGTGTTCCATAAAGGGAAAAAGAGATGAGAGCACCTGGCTCTCCCCATCCCCAAGCTGCTCTGCCAACGGCTGCTGTAACACCAAAGCGTGGGAGCTTGGGGTGGCTGCCAGCAGCGCCGAGTACCCTGGTGAGACAGGGCAGGTGCCTTTTGTTTTGCACTTTGGGCCTTTTAAGTTTCTTATTTCTCGCTTTTCCTCACTGCAGACAGTTGCAATGTGGTGCGAGGCCAGGCAGTTCCCCGCATGCAGCAGCTGGGTCAGTGTACTAAGGCTCTGGTTCCGCTGCCCAGATACCCACCAGATAAAACCCACTGCATACTTGGGGTCGGGCTGCCCAGCTTCCCCAGCACACTGGGCGAGCAGCGCCTGGGCGAGGCAGTAATTAGCCAATGAGCAGGAACAGAGGTGCAGCGGGGAGGGGGCATCTCACCTCTAGCGAGGCCTCTGAGGGGAAGTGAGGGGGCTCAGGGAGGATCATGAGGCGGGTGGGGAATCTCCCTGCATCCCACTTCACCCTGGGGAGCTGGGAGTGGGTCTGGTTGCATGAAGCTGCCCCGGGTTATCAACACTTGCTGGCTGCCAATGGTGTTTGGGTTTACTCATGCAGGAGCTGCCAGCCTCAGTCACTCTTCATTCACGTGGGTTTTGGCTGGTGATACAGGGATGCAGCTCCCAGCTGGCCTCTTCCAGGGCTGGCCGCCACCACAGACTGGTCCTGCACCATCCCAGCATCCCTCTTCCCTCCGCAGCAGATCTGGTCCCTCAGTTGCTCTGGGCTTCTCTTTCATCCCTGTAGCCTGGCCAGCTGAATGATGCAATGTGATGAAAAGCCTTGACGTGGCTTCAAACAACAAAGGTCTTTCGGGAGCAGCGAGTGCCCGTGGCTGCCGGGAAGAACCACCCTTTGTGCACCGCCAGCCTGCGATGCCCTCAATGACGTTTATTTACATTTTCTAGTCTGTTGGGTTTTTTTTCCTTCAGCTGCTTATGAACTTTAATAAAAATGATGATCTGGGAAACCGTTTGTGTGTTTTTCACAGGAGTCTTCATTCGTAAGTTGGATTTAGGACTAATAACAGGGCAGAGGACTAATAACAGGGTTGGCACTCGGTGGGGTGGTTCACAAACAACCTCCTAAGCAACCAGCCCCGGTGTAATAATTATTATTGCTTCAGCGCTTGGGAAACTGAGGCACAACATTGAGTGTCTTTGTGCAAGATTAGTGGTGGACCTAGGAATAAAGTCCAGGGCCTCTCGTGGCCTGAGGACATCATGTGTGTTTCTCCACAGCTGCTCCCTCTCAACGTGACCCTGCTGTGATTTCAGAACTTGCAGGTCTGCAGTGCTGCAGCCTGCCAAGTGGGTTGAGGGGGCCCAACTGCACTCCTTCAGGGACAGATGGTCATTTTTAAGGAAGGCGGGAAGAATTTAGCCTTCTGGTTTCCTTATTTGCCTTCCCTTGGCTGCTGCAGCTCCCAAGAAAGGGGCCCGTTGACAGGCGAGATGCACTTTCCAGCTGGGGCTCCTGGTCCTGCTTCTCCCCCGCGTGCATCTGCTCCCATCCCAGAGAAGCTGGGGATTGCTGCAGCCTTGCTCTGGGCTCTCCCCATCTGTGAGACCAGCAGCTCCAGCTTTGCTCAGGACTGGGAGCTCAGCACAGCCAGTGGGCACCAGGCAAACTACAATGATGCTGCAAATTTATATTTCTCTTCTCTCTTACTAGCAGGGGCCACTGAGCTTGGGAAGCAAAACCCTAAAGGTCTTACGCAGGGGCTCAAGGGCATTTGGAGCCTGAATTTCTGAGCTGTAGGTAAGGCTGGGAACACATCTCCTTGCTCACAGGAGGAGAGTGGGCAGTGGCATCAGCCAACGTGAGCTGGGCAGGCACGAGTGTCAGGCTCCACAGAAGCAGCTCATTACAGAGCCCTTTGGGAAACCAATTCAGGGTAGAAATTACTGTTTGATGAGCAGGAGAGGGAAGGAGAGGCGGCGTGTGTGAATGCAATCCCTTTCAGTTTTGTTGATTCAGGTATTCTATGGGACTCTGGGACTTTAAATACCAGCTCCGGAGGCTTTGCACTGGCTGGCTTTGACAGGAGCCATGGAAAGACCTGCTCTTTTGTGTTTATTCTGGAGCTGCCTGAGAGACAATTCAAAACCAATCAGCAGCTGCTGCGACAGCAGCGACATGTTGCTATGGAATTAAAAGCGATGCCAAATACAAAGAGTTCTTGGTTCGCAGCAACAGAGTAGAAGGGGAGCAGGGCATGGACATGGATACAACAGTCAGAATAAAGCGACGGCCAGAGCGGGCCTGGGGTTTAACTGGGAGGTATGTGAGGGGAGACATGTCAATGCAGTTTGCTTTTGTACAAAAGCTTTGTCACCATCCCAGCATGTCAAGCTCAGCTTTGTCTGGGATAAGCGCTTGGGAAAGTCTTGTCTGGTGGCATTACAGGGGTTGTGTGTCCCTAGATTCCCAGGGAAAGTGCCTGCATGCTGTGGCCAGACCTCGCTGGAGGTATCAGAAACTCTGATGTCTTCCCCACGAGATGAGTGGGAGCCCGGCACCGAGGTGCCCCAGAGAACACAACTTCTTTCAGCACACCTTCTGGCTTCACCTGGAGCTTTTTCCACCTCAGTTCCCTAGCTCTGTCACAGGGTGCTTCTCCCTCTTCAGAAACCACTTGGAAGATGCTCAGAGATGGGAAGGGGCCAGCAGTTAGTGCAACCAGACCTCTCAGGTCCAGGTTTTGGGACCACCATCCCCAAAGCGTGATCCTGCTGCAGCTCCCCAGCTACGAAGGGCCGATCCTCCTGTCATCTCCAACTGGAGCTCCTAGTGCATTATTGCTTTTTAAATCCACTCTTTCCCAGCCTGACCCCAGCTGCCCTTGAAATAAAACTATTGTGCAAAAGCCTTTGGGGAATTATCATCTGAGCTCGCTCTCCCTTTGTCACCAGAGTCAATTAAAAGCAGAGTAGCTGGTGATTTAATACCTCCGGTGTCTGAAGAAGCCCCACATCCACCCAGAGGCTGCCTCTGCCGTTTCAGACACATAACTGGGGTGGAGGGGAGCTTTTTTCCATTTCAAATAGAGAGCACTGAAGCCTCTTGTCCTTGGCTTGGCACTTTCTCCTGTGCGTTACGCAGTGCCCCAGCACTGCAGGGTGTCCCTGCGCTATTTCCCATGTCGGATAGTTTCCCTATTCCCCACATGCCTGCCTCCTCGGCTTCAATATTCGAGTCTGCAGAGGGTCCAGGCTCACAAACTGCTACCCCTGGAATTGTTGCTTACAAATGCAGTTAAGAACAGGCCGAATCATCACCCTCAGCTCCCCCAAACCAACTGGGAATTCAAACTGGACCAAATCCTTCTTGGCCAAGTGCAGAATAGGAGCCTGGTGCCCTTTGGGGCAGGGGGCCCCCAGGATGGGAGCAGGCAGCAGGGACTGCTGGTGAGCTGAACAGCAGAGGCTGAGCTCATTTATTCTTCCTTCCTTACAGTCTCCCTTTTCTTTCCATTTCACCACCTCCTCATTTAGCACCACTGGCTGTTGTGCAGAACTGTCAACCCTGTTTGCAGCAGCGTGACCCACTTTAGTGTGCGGGCCCAACTTCCCCACTGAAATCAGCAGCCCAGAGCCCACCCAAGGCACTCAGCAGAGCTCAGGCGAATAACAGCTCCAGTGAGGTGGAAGAAAGGCTGGCTGCCACTCTGTCAGCGCCTGGACATCTCACTTCCGTCTCCTCAGCACAGGCTGCAGCACCGTGGCTGCAGCCCACAGACCGCTTGGACAAGGACCCCTCTGTACTTGTGTGTGAGGATGGAGTAAGGATCCGAGAGGACTGATCCTGGCTGTCCCACGTGTCCTTGCAGAGCCCCCAAAGACCAAGGGGCTCAGGAATCAAAGAATGGGTGATTTTTCAGTTCTGGCTCTCTTGGGAGTTTTCCCTTCCCAGTGGAGCCTGAAGGAATGGTCCAGGGCCATGCTGGGATGGCAGTCCTGGTGCAGGTATAAAAGCTGCCAGCGCTTCCAGCCAGGATGTGATTTAATAACCGACAGAAAATCCTGCCTCTCAGTCTCAGTGCTGCACCTAACCCCGGTGCTGCAGCTCTGTCCAGAGAAAACATTGCAGTTCGGCCCTTTGCCGCTCCCTTTACTCTCTTTTTCCACCCCAGCAGGGATCTTTCTCCCCACAGCCAGCAGCAGGCGGCCAGGCGGGTCCCCAGGACACTGGCTCTGCTCCAGCAACAGGGTAGCTGTGATGTGAGAGTGATGTGTAGAAACAAAACAAGGAGAGAACAACTCAAGGGCCGCCAGGAAAAGCCCTTTTGCTTTCTATCTTCCCTGTCTGGGTGGGATGGATAAGCAGGGGCACTGAGTTGCTGCTTGGCCCTCCAGCAGGTGCAGGGAAGAGGGAACCTCCCTTTCCCTGGTTCCCCATTTCTGGGTCACTCTCTGGAGGAGCCACACACCCTGGCTGCTTCCCTGCACCCCGCCAAGTGCCCACCACATCCCAGATCCTGCCCATGCTGCCACCCCGCCAGGCTCCCGCTGCTCTAGGGCTTCCCACAGGGCTCTGTTAATGACTCACCGCTCCTGCTCGGCTCTAATTAGGCTCTTGTCTAATTAGGCTCTCTGGAAAGATGCGGCGGGTGAGAAGCAGCTCTCTGGTGAAAGGAAAGGGCAAAGCGAGCGTCTGGAGACGCCGAGTGCCTGAGGCAGAGACGCCAGGCTGTGGCGAGAGGTCAGGGAGGCCTGGGAACCACCAGCTGAGCAACATCTGTGCAGGGATGCATAAGGAAAGGAGAGAGAGGGAGTAAAGGGGCTTAGACAGGCCCTTCCCTGGGGATCCTGATGAGGCACAGCCCTGCAAACCCAGACTCAATCATACAGGGACGCCTGGCTGAGGCACTGGGATGGCCTCCAGGTAGCTTTGTTGAACAAGTTATCCTCATGAAAAGGAGCCCTGGGATGCAGGGGGAGATGGACAGAGCTGTGCAAGGGCGAACCAGCCCCAAACCTGTAGCATCCTCTCCTGAGCCACCTCCAAATGAAGGGCAGGTGCTGGAGTAATGCCTCGGTCACAGAGCATTTTGAGAGGTGTGGAGAGAGAGCTTCTGAAGGGATGAAGGGGCACTCACTGTGTCTGCTTGTCCCTGGGAGGGCTGCGGGTGCTCACTTGTACGGCCTCTCCTATCAGTTGCTAATGTCAAATATTATTTTCCCCTTAAATTAAACATGTTCCAACCCCAAACAAATCAACACATTACCGTCCCTCTAACTAATTAACAAAACCCAGGTGCCTTCTACAGCACAGGTAAGTCGTTCCTCTACCACTCACCTTGTATCTGATCATAAGGCATCTCACTCACTCCTTGAAGTAATTAGGGCTTTGCCTTTCCTTAATAAAACCTGCATGAATGAGCAGCCTGTCTGCCACCCCAGCCTGGCTTGCACCCGCGTCCTCCCAGGCCTCAAGGTTCTCACCCTGGGGACAGCACCAGGATGGAGCCCAGCAAGGGCAGGAAAGGTGAAATGCAGATATCCAAGTGGTTCAGGTGTCACCAAACTGTAGCTGAACATCCTCTCCTGCCCCTGAGCCTTTGCTAGTCCTGTCCAAGTGCAAGGAGCCTTTATGACCCCTTCCAGGTGAGGATCCCAGTGAAAATCCAGCCCACTGAGATGACCCACCCCATGGCCCTGCAGAGATCTTTTTCTAACCTTGGTTACTAAGGCAAAGCCAGGGCTGGGCAAGAAACGTGGGCTGCTCAGAAACACTGAGCATCTCTGCTGCTTGGGGACCACTCAAATAATTCTGGGGAGAACACCCATTTCATCACCTTAGCCACGCTGCAACGGCTCGGAGCATGAACTGCAGGGGGAACTGTGCACAGCTTGTTTAGGATATGCAAACCTACACGCAAAGGGGTCTTGAAGGGGTGGGTGCTTGTTTCCTTTTCATCCAAACACGATTTCCATCTCATGCCCAGGCTGCCCTCTGTCCTGTGATAACCAGAGCAGCTCTGTTTGTGCTGTGCAGGACCAGAGCAGCTCCCGCTGCCTCATTTGCTCAGCAGCCTGGCCTTTCCCAGGAAGGAGTTTGATTCAGCAGGAATTAGTTTTGCTACACGTGGTTTGCCACCAGCAAACATGCTCTTCCTCCCACTGGCCATCGCAGCCTGGTGAGCCAGTGCTCCCAGCAGCAGCTGTTGGCGCAGAGCAGTGCAAAGGCTCGGGGTGACCCGGCGGTGCTTTTGTGAGGCATCCAGGCAGCAGAGCCAAGAGGGGCCACAGCGACAGGAGCTCTTCAAACACCACACGCAGGAGCCGGCGGTTCAGTGAAAGCTTTGATTTGCTCCGGTAAATAGGTGAGCTGGGACCAACAGGAATGCAAATAAAATGAGAATTACTGAACGGCTGATGAGATAAACGGGCTCTTTCATCTGCTGCCTCACGCCCAGGGTGCTGCCCGTCTCGGAGCAAGGGCTGCGTGACAGGGCGTGGGTCTGGGTTCAGCCATGGGATTCAGATTTTCGGTACAGAACATGCACTGCAGGGGTGAGGACGAGGGAGGACACAGGTCATTGCACTGCTGGCTAACAGGGTGCACGAGGGTGGGGAGCATTTCCTAGTGCCTGTTAAGAAACAAACCACTGCCACCAAGCTGAGCTCAAGCCTAAAGGCTTTGATCAATACATTTGATTCTCCTCAAGCATCCCATCTCATCTCTGAAGACAAGAGAAACAATAGATGGAAATGAAGCAATTCCCCTACCTCCAAATCAACCTGCAGAGGACACAGGGCTCCCTACTCAAGTCCTACAGGACCAGCGGTATGGGGCAGCTGCGACCACTGATGGTGGAGACCCTCCAGCCACCGTGGTCCACTGTGCAGCTCCTCATCCAGCTGTGGAGCAGACTGTGCTTCGGCTCTGTACTTCTGGCACCCTCTTCTGCCTGGCCTGATGCCTGCAGGCCCCAGGAACACTATGTACCTTCACTTCCCCAGGAGAGAACTACCCAGACGCGGGCCAGAGCATTTCTGCTGGACCTCCTTTTGCAGGAGACACAGAAATACATCAAGCACTCCACGTCATGGCTGCAAACATCTCTCCTCCTGTCCCCATGCCCAAGATGAGACACAGCATCTCGAGTTCCCTCAGCTAAATGAGACAACCCCCATGCTCAGGGTTTGCAGAGAGCACAGAGCTGTTTCAGCAGGTTACAGAGCTCTCAGCCACCAGACACCATCGATCTTGGCTTTGGGAGCTGAAAGGGCTGAGATAACGGCTGTGATACTTCCTCTTCTTGTAACAAGATGAGTGTGTGTGGAGGGGGGTGTGGGGAGCCCAAGGAGTTCAATACCATTATGGCCACATGCCCTTCAGCAAAAGGCAAATCTTCTGAGCAAAGGAAAACGAGTTAAAGGGTCTGATGGGTGCAGGCTGGAATCCAGAAGATAAAACGCAGTGCAAACACCTGCTGATGGGTTTGGGCTGCTTCTGTTCACCCAGCCTCGCTGCAACAAAGTCAACAGCAGAAACAGCGACGGTGTAGAAACAATCCGGGCAGAAAACTCGAGACTTAAAATCCAATTTATTTAGAGGGAAAAAAAAAAAAAAAGACTTTACAAGAGGTTGATGCTGATAACTAAAACGGACGATAAATAAAAGCTTGTTACAAAACCTAATGGTTTCTGGCAAGTTACAGAAAACCCGAGGAATTTTACAGTCAATAACCTGCTCACTTTTTACATAATTACAAATGAACATACAGCAATTAGGTTTGACCCTCTTCTTTAAAAATCCTTTCTTTAACAACTTCTGTTTGTTTTTTTTAACGGGTTCAGCATGAAAATGCAAAGCTTCTCTCGTCTTTTTTTTTTTTCACCTTGCTCTTTTGGAAGAAACCAACCGAAAGCAGAAGTTCACCGGCGTGCTGCAACGACCTCCTGAACACGCTGGGCTCTACTCAAGTGCATTCCCTATTAGAACAGACTGAACACCAGGCTAAACTTTAACTGAACTGGACACAAGGTTTGTTCTTTTGGTTGAGTCAGTGTTCAATAACAAAGAAATAGTACAATACCTCAGAGCGTGGAGAGGGTGGGTTATCTATTGGCCCTTAAATACGTATGAAGCTCGTAGCTGTATGCAAAGCAGTGAGTGTCAACCTGTCCCCCCCAGCCCAACCCAAGCAAAGGAAGCTGAATGAATATATCTGGGCGAAGCATCAGTGTCAGTGAAATGCGTGTGGAAAGCCCTGAAACTGCGGGTGGAAGGACCTGGCATTTCGCTTCCCATCCCTGGAGAGCGTGAGGTGTGCGAGATGAGGCAGTTCAGCTTGCCTATCTTTAAAACTTAGCCGCATCACTGGGTCAAGAATCGATCGATTGCTGCCCCTTCTGACGAGCAAACAAGTTAGGAGCAGCAGGGGAGGTGTTTTTACTTAAAAGGGTGCCTTGAATTACACTGAATTCCCAAACCTGGCCAGCAGGCAGAATAATTCCCAGAGCTCTGGTTAACAAGGAATGTTTTGTGGGATTTTAGCAGATGCTCTCTTGTGCCCCCTGCCCAGCCCTCCCCTGCCTCATATATCCTACACAGCTTCCTTGGGATTTGGCACCTGACAGACCTGTTCTGAGTTGGTAGCATTTAGGACTGGATTTGGGTGTTTCAGCCACAGCTTGGAGACACTCTAGTGCCTTGAGGAAGGCACAAAGATCATCAGCCTCTAAGGATGCTCTTGCCACATAAAGGCAGTACAAACCCGCACAAGCTACTGGCATTGCTGTGCTTCTCAGCAGTGTTCACACTTTGAGAGCGAAATGTCCACCCTCAGTGGTGGTGAGAGCTCCTGCCCCAGCGATGGCCTGAACAGCAGATAACTTAGTGCATGGAATCTGTCTGCATCTCCTCATACCTCCTTTGCCCTGGGCTTCTCCAAGGAAAAGGAGGTGGAGGGCAAACCAGTGCTGGGACTGTTTCCCTACTGTCAGCAGTACCTGCTGTGAGGGAGGTGATGGTGACACCAGCATGGGCTCTCCCAAGGGATACACCTGAACCATCGGAAGCCAGTTCTTCTGGTCCTGCCACTCACCCTGTCTGCAGTGGGACTGGAGTCAGATTCACACCCACTTTGGTCTAAAAATAATACACAAGCTTGGCCCTTCCTCCTCTCCTGGGGTAAAGCCAAACCAAAGCAGGAATATGCCTACTTGCCACCTGGAGTTTGCAGGGGATGCAGAGCGGGCAGCAATGGCAAAGCTGATTGTCTCCACGTAACCAAAATAAAAAGGGACAAGACCAGTTCCATTTAAAGTGCTTTATGGCGTCAAACTGACATCAAGTTACATGTTGAGATGATCACTTCGTTTAAAAGAAGCGAAGGCCAACCCCACACAATTCCACCAAGTCTCACACCGTGTGCTACACCTACCCTGTCACCGGTGTGTGCTGGAACCCCCAGCTGACACCACCCACTTCTGTACTTCCTCTGAGCCCACGCTCCCTCCGCCCCAGTCACTGAAACCCCTTCTGCTGGGTGGTGAGAAAGACCAGGCAAAGAAAAGCCCAAGAGAACAAAGTCTGATTTTCCTCTCCACCACAAACCAGCACAAGAAGTTCAGGGAACCCTTGCAGGATCCTCTTCTCCCTCCAACAATATGGGCTTCACGCAGACATTTTTGAACACCATGCAAGACAGGGTGGTTTGGGTGCTCCAAACAGGATCAGTGCCCAGCTCTAAGAACCAGATACAGCACCAGGTTGGGCTGAGGAAATAACATGCCTTCAACTGCAGGATGAATGCCAGGCGTGGGACTGGAGAACATGAAATTCTAGGGCCGGGAAGAGGAAAGGCTGTAAAGCTGGGGCCACAGTCCCGCAGACAACCCAAGACAACCTGCGGGGATCAGAGAGGGAATGTGACTGCCAGCCTATGCCAAGCCTTTCCAAAGAAAACCTTAGAGGGGAAAAACACAACGCTTAAGAGACAAAGACAGCTCTCGCCTTCCTAAAGGTGAAAGGAGGAAGCAGTGTGGGAGTAAAAACTTCATTCCAAAACAGTGAATCATGCAGTAACATACATCCTCCAGGGACAAAGGTCTGTCCACCTGACTTTAAGACCCCGCTTTGATACGCAGCATTTCTAGCTGGTGTTTCAGATTGCCCCTGTGGTCTCTTTGGCAGGGAACCATGAGGACCTTAGGAGATCACCTGGCAAACAACTGTATTCACTTAGGACACCGACTGCTCTTTCTGATTTGCACAGGTCAGATGGTCAAGCCAGGTAAAGACCTAGCCCTGCCACCCTGGGTCAGGCGTCTCTCTTTTGATGCCCTTCTTGGAGCACAAAACATTTCCATGTCCTGAACTGAAGATGCGTTGAGACTGGGGAGAAGACAGAAGAAAAGCAAAGCTCATTCTGGCAAAGGCTGCTACAGAATTTGGGGACCTTTCCAAAACACTGGGGACCCGATCTCTACATCGGCAATCGAGCTGTGCACTGCTCTGGTTTCCAGAGATTTCAGCTTGGCACGTTCCTTTCTGTTTATGAATTTGGTGGGTTCTATGAAAAGGGTAACTCCACACCGCCAGCACGGGCACTCTCCAGCAATGTCTGCATTCAGGAGCAGAGCTGTCTGGATCTCCCTGGATAAGTGAATGGACCCTAACATCACCACAAGATGCTTTCTCCTTTACCTCCAGGAGGTATGAGAACACCTAAACACAGCAGTTAAACCAGGAAACGAACTGATAAGAGGAGTCCTGTCTGCAGTCACTGCTTCTTTTTCCAGACTCTGTTTGGCCCAAGGACGCTCTGCCTTAAAGAAAGCTCTCAGCTGAAATCGAGTAACTCTGGGCATGGCAGGGGCTGCTAAGCAGCACTGCCCAAACCCCGGCTGTGCAGGAACCAGGGAGCTAAGAACATCTCTTACCAACCTCTTGGTAAGAAAACAAAACAACAACAACAAAGAAAAAAAACCAACCCCCAAACCATCGCTCAACCCCCCTCAAAAAATCAAAATCAGAAGTAAAATAAAAAAATAAACCCAAGTAAACTGCTTTTTAAAAAAGAATTCTTTCAAATAAACAGAAAGATAAATATTTTCTGCAAGCCCCGCTTGCAATTAAGAACCAGCACCAAATAATATTAAAAAAGCAAAATAAAAATAAACCTCAACCCTTTTTCCTTTTCTTTTTCCTTAATCTTAACCGTTCAGAGAGCTTCAAGAGCCCGCAGGATCAGGATTCCTGCGCTGACCAAGACAGACCAGTCTACACACCCTCCTCACCATCAACGCTGCTGAGATTCAGCAGCACCCAGCTCTGAGAACTGCTGCGGGTTACCAGCTTGTGAGAAGCCAGAGAGCAAACGGCAAGCAAACAGCAGTGCAGAGGGAAATGTAGGGGTTTGGTAAAGAAAACCAGGTAGGAAAGGAAATGCACTCGACAGCTTCAAACTCTGAGCAAAGCCCTGAGCTATTCTGAAGCTGATAGCGTCTTATAACCATTCACACATCCGCTTGGGTAACTCCCCTGAGAGGGTCTGGAAGAATGGTAACTCTGGAAAGAAGTCTGGCTCACTGCGTTTCTCTTCCCCCGCTGAACGCATCCAGTATTTGCCAGCTGCACAAACACCTTGCAGGCGGCACAGCACGAGCCACCCTCAGATCCTCCCCTTCTGCTGACAGCAACACAAGGACACACAGTCACCCCAGACCTGGTGCTGCCTGTGAGAAGGTATTTTCTCCCCAGCAGTCGTTAGTGAAGTGCACAGCGCTGTGCAGGCAGAAGGACTAGGAACCGCCTGTTTGGAGCTCACTCTGCTCACAGCACTCCGTCCCCCGACCTGCAACGTCTCACTGGGGTGTACTGAAAGTGCTGCTGTCTCGTTCTGCCTCAGACACGAACGAGGGGAGCTGACAAAACGCAGAGAAACAGAGGCTGTAAGGTAACAGAGGCAGAACACAGAGCAGAACACCGAACACAGACAGAAGAAAGGTCCCTAAGGCACATTTTCAGCCATGTCTCCAGTAAGTCACCAGGCATGTAACACAGGGATGTCAAATGCAACTGGAGAACTATGTTCTGGCAAAACAATAAAATTAAAACAAAAAAATAGTTCTTATTATTAGGGGATGGGAAGGAGTGAGCTGGGGCTCAGAGAGATTGAACACAAAGGTGTTGCTTAGAGTTGTTCCCACCTGAAGACTGTCCTGACTCCCTGGGGCTGCCTCGCAAGCCTTTTCTGCATTGTTTTAAATATACCCAGAGACCTTCTGCCTGATTCTGGAATCAGTTTGAAGTTTAAATCTGTCAGNAATGTTTGAGTGCTGTTACGGCTTCCTGGTGCGTCAGGTACCTCTCTGAACCCAAGCTGTCCATACCACATGAGCACAAATCAGGTGTGTGAGCCAACAGTCACCATCAGAGCAGTAAGAGCAAGATATTTAATATCTACACGCTCCCTGAAAGTCATCAGGCATCACCTATCCCCACGGCCGAGCCAAGCTTGGCTGTACAGGCTGTGAGCATATCCCAGTGGATACACAGACACATCCACGTAGATCTACAGTATATCTGTATATGCCAGTGTGAATGCACCGTTTGTAGAGTCCAAATCTGTTGCTAAATGCTCGGTTTTGGTTATGTTCCCCAAAAAAGGGGAATCTGAAGGCACCGACCCCGTAAGGCTATGTTCTCTCATTCTTTAGCAGGAAGAAGAGACACAAAACATTGATCCCGATCCACTGAACCCAAGGTTTGCACTGAGAGATGGTGCTATTTGCCGTGCAGTCAGCCTCTGTGGTGAGAGTCCACATGAAACCACAGGAGAAAGCCTTCTTCCCACCACTTATCAAACTTTGTAACACATTTTATTTGAAACCTCCAGATGCTTGACAGACGCAGGCACCAGCGCTGTGCTTTGGAGTGGGCAAGACATCCACTGTACCAATGCTGAGAGTGACCAATGGAACCGTCTGTGTTCAGCAGAAGATCTTTTCACCCTCTGGAGGTGATTCTGACTTTGTAACACATTTGATTTTAAACCTCCAGATGCTTGACAGACGCAGGCACCAGCGCTGTGCTTTGGAGTGGGCAAGACATCCACTGTACCAATGCTGAGAGTGACCAATGGAACCGTCTGTGTTCAGCAGAAGATCTCTTCACCCTCTGGAGGTGCTTCTGATGAGTGGGAATCTGCAACAAAAAACAGGTGGGAATCACTATGCGAATGCAAGAGGCAGAGCTGAACTCCACAAGTATGGAAACTCCACTGTGCACCAGGTCCCTGATAGGCTACCATGAATTTCTTGGAATTGCTGAACTTTCCTGAGCACAAGATGTAACCATATAGAATCACAGAATGGATTGGGTTGGAAGGGACCTTTAAAGGTCTAGTCCAACTTACTTGCAGTGAGCAGGGACATCTTCAAGCTGGGCACTCATGATGACTACCTCCAGCCCCCTATTTCCATCCACTTTCACACCCACTTGTGGCTTCCACAAATTTACCAGCTCACTACTTGCAGAATCACACCCATGATCACACCCATGAACTCCTCCAACACTCACCAGACTGTTGGGAGCGATGGCCCCTGCCCTTTTTCTTCTTTTCCTTCTTCTCCTTTGGTTTGGCTAAACTGAAGAGCCGGGTAGGCATCTGGAGTTGTTCCTCAGCGGCCTTGTTAGTCTGGTTTGTTGTGCTAAGCAAGTGGAAAGTGGTTTTCTCTTTGCATGTCCTTGTAACATTGTTCTTTTTTGGGGAGAGTTCTGCATCGAAGTACCCTTGTTTAGGAAGGGAGGGGCTCTTCTGCTTGGAGGATTCATCGATGCTGGACTGGGATGAGACTCTTGTAAGTTTGTCATGTACATTTGAAACCTGTAAAGGAAAAGCGTTACACTGGGCATGAAAGAGGCTAGTGGAGAGCTGGGAGAGGAAGGCCCACTCAGAGACAGAGGTCGTTCATGTGAACATCCAGCCCATTCACCAGTTACAAAGTGGACCCCCTCCAGGCAAAGCAAGGAGAGAAGCAGCCCTCTCTGTTTTAAGATGAAGAAACGAGGCTTATAAAGAGTAATGCTCCAGTATCTTTTGCTCCTACATGTACTATGCTATGTATCAACAAGCCAAGGGCAAATATTCTCTAAGATCTCAATACCGAGACTCACCCAGCGCTGTTTGTGCACACAGATGGTGGCAGAAGGCCAAGGAGCAGTGTGCCTCTCCGGGAGGGGAACACCAGCACACAGCACCACAGCGGCGCGTGTCAAAGGAAGCCTTCCCAAGCAAAAGATGAAAGCAAACACGTTTTTCCTTATTTTCTTTTTCCCCCTAACGGCTGTCTCAGGATGTAATTGAGCCCGCACATTCAAAGGGAAGATCAAAACAACTGCTCAACAAAGACTCACCAAACCCTCTATTAATAGCTCTAAAATGTCGGTAAGATACCTGCCTCGAAAAGGTGCTTCCTTCTCCTCGCCCCCCAGGCTCACAGTTATTTTATGTCTCGGTCTCTCCCACAGCGCCCATGCTCCTCACATGTCTGCGTGTGCTTGGTGCTGGAACAGCTTCACAGTGTGCTCAGAAAACCTTTGGCTGGTCAGGAACTGGGGTGGGAAGGAATCAGCCCCCCTCTGATTTGCCTTTCAGAGCTCACTGCTGAGCTCCACAATTAGTCCATTGAGGGACCCAAAATCATTTCCACTCTGCAATCCAACATTTATAAACTAATTTTGCTACAGCTCCGGGCAAAGTACATTCAGAATTAGCACGTTACAAACAAATGAACGATCAACAACAGGCTTAAGGATCAAATTCAGCCCTTGTTTTGCCAGCAGCCGCTCGTTCTCCTCAGCTAGGCTGCTGCACAGTTACAACAGAAAAAAATAAACCCCAGCTTGATGGAAAATGCACAGTGCAGGTCCTGCACGTGGGCTTTTCCTTCTGGTTCTGGACAGCCACGCAACAGAAGCCTACCAAAGCAGAGCTGGGAACCATGACCAGACTGCAGGTGCCCGGTCTCTTTAGGACAAGGCCAATGCCTGTTTCTTTGCTAGACACCAAGAATGCTTTTGGAGACGGATGGAAGTGCAAAAGCAGCCTTCCCCTGCAGTTATTAGCCTCACAAGTGGCTTTTGTGACAGCTGGGTGGTGCAGGTAACCTGCAACACTCAAGTGTGTCTGAGAAGGACATCTTGTCTGCCTGACTGCTCCCCACAGCTCAGCACCCATAAAGTCAAGGCCAACATCAAAACACTACCAACCTCCAGGTATCGCCTGGGGCAGCTTCCCTGCAAACCAGCCACCCCTGCTCTGCCATCCACCAACACCCAGCACAGAAAAGCAGGCAGAGCTCAAGCTTTTGTAATCTCCTGTAGCTCAGGCCTGGGTTGGGCATCCTGAACACACCTGGCTGCACCAACACTAGCAGTGCCTCAGCAGCTCTGAAGGTGCAAGAAACACAGCCCCATGCATCACGTGCAAGGAAAGAGGCAGTTTTAAATACCAGGGCTGGCATCAGTTTATCACTGCAGGCAGGCAGCTGGCCCAGGAGCTGGTGGGAGCTCCCTGCAGGGCACTGCTTCCCAACAGCCAGGCTGATGGCATCAATTACCTGGTTGAGGTCGGGCTCTGGGTGCACTTGAGCTAATCGTTCCATGTCTTGTTTCAACTGCATTTTCTCCCTCTCCAGCTGCTTCTGTGCTGTGCGAAGCCACTCCAGGTCGAGTTGGTAGGTGGTCTTCTTTGCCTGCAAGTCCTCTCGCTCACGCTCAAGATCCTGCCACCCTCTCTGGATCTGTTCCTCTCGCTGGGCCAGGCGGGCCTCTTGCTCTGTCAGCTCCTTATCCCGTATTTCCCACTCCTTCTCTCTCCTTCGTCTCTCCTCCTGGTGTTGTGTCTGTTGCTTCTTCAGATTGGCCAACTCCTGGCGCTGCTTCTCCAGGTTACGCTGCTTCTCCTGCTCCAGCAGCGAGGTTGGTCGGAGGACACTTCGAGTCAGAGCCCTCTCACTCAGAGCCAACTTCTGGTCCTCAATGTAGGTGTCCTGCTGCAGCACAACGCCCTAGGAGAGAGAGGACTCAGATCACTGCAGCACCCTCTCTATGGGGAGAGGCTCCATCCCCAAAAACCTCTTAGTGTTGCGCTCAACCCCTTCTTCTCCCACCAAAGTCACAGCTCAGTGTTGCTGCCTTGCAGCTGGGCTTCCAGAGGGTGCTGGCAGAGTGTCTCCCCCAGCAGCTCCCCAGATTCATGCAAGCACCAACTCAACTTCGGCAGCAACTCCTTCCTACAACCTACCAGTACGCTGTCTGCAAGCCAGCCATAGGGCATTCAGGGATGTGGCAAGGAAAGGGGAAGGGAAGATACAGCTAAGTGCAAGTGGCTTTTACTGGCTGGCAGGATGTGCAGTCTGGGCAAGCAGCAAGCAAGAGTGGGATGAACAGCCAAAGCCTACCTGCAAAGCAGTGAGCAGCTTATGAAGGCTGGTAATGGTTTGCAGGACCTGCTGCAAGAAAACAAAAGCGTTCGTTATTAGATCTCACTGGGTGCCAGGGTACGTGTAAAGCACCTGCATTCTCCACTGTGGCCCACTGGTGGGATGGCCAAGCTGTACAGCCACATACAGAATCGCACACAGTGACAAGTGACAAGTTGTACAGTCACCCCTCTACACCTTCCTTCTTCTTACTCTTCACTCGCAATGACAGCACCACCCCCTGGCACACAAGTATGTCCTTTGGACATCTCTCAAAGCTGCCTGGCACCATCTTTCTCCCTTTCTCCCTGCAAACCATTTCCTACAGCATCAGCTCACTCAAGAGCAAGCCGAGTAGTTGGGATGAAACCTGGCAGTTCACTGAAACATTTTGGGGAAGGAATTCCAAGAGGCAGAAAAAGAAGAAAACTTCAAATTGATGGGGACTGTTTGTACTCTTCCACTCCCAGCTGACCTATACGCATCCCTGCAATAGAGCAGGCACGTGAGTCCAGCAGGTGTGTTCACAGAGACTCTGAAAATTCAAGTAAATGCGAACACACCATGCACCGGTACAGAACAAGCTACACTGCAGCAATGCCCTGTGCCTATATATATGTAGTGGAGCTAAAAATGTCTCTGGATCTCTCATATCCTACAATTACCATTAAGAAGAAGAAAAACCACCGCGGTATTTGCAAAAGTGGTGTGAGAGCCAGTATTAAGAGAAGTGCTTCTCACTCGACCATTACTGCTAATTGGGAGTTACAAATGTGTATCAGAGGAAGAATTGAAATCTAATTGCCCCCATTCACTGCACCTGCAATATAAAATTAAACTCCCTCTGTCTGCAGATGCACAATAAATACAGCCCTGTGCATCCTAGTGGTAATTAACTCTTGCTGCCTGTAATCAGCACACATCATCCTGCTGGCAAGCAGATGACAATCAGTGAATTCCCTGTCTGAACGTCCAAGGTTAAATAAATAAATGACACAGTGGGTTCAGCTTAATGTATTTAAAAGTCTACATGCGCTTCAGCAAATGAAATGTATTTTCTTCTACTTTACTGCCTGCTGAGACAAATTCACTTGTCACTTAAATGAAGGAAACAGCTGAGCAACAGAATAAATTCTTACCTCGTTATTCCTTTTCAAGATGAACATCAGATTAGCATTTCCACCCTACAAAAAGATCACAGATTTCATATAAGGACAAATCAGAAATCACTGCAAACGTGTACTGAAGCTGAACTAACAGCGGCAGACCCATTAACCACCACCCCCATCCCCCAACTTCCTGACTGGGGGAATTCCTGCAGGGTTTTAGGCAAGTTTTAGAATCATATAAAATAAATCAGGTATCGTTTTGATGTTATATGATGGATTGATCCACTGCAAGAACAGGTGTAAGGTTACAGCTAACCTTCTACTTTCACTAAAGATGCATAATTACACATGCTTTAGCTGATCTGCAGACAGATGGCAGGTAACCTGGGCCACAAAGGAATGCAACTGATTTGCAGAGTGTTTTCAAATCAGCGTTTTAGCTACAGCAAAGTGGTTTGGGCTGCACACTTCCAATTTCATTTTAATTTTTTAGGATACATCTAATTGTCGAGAACTTCAGGCATTTTTCAAGGCTTGAAATCTGAACTCAAGAGCAGGCAGACAAACCAAGCAATACCTTCTTTAAAATGCTGTCAGACTCTGTTCTACGCAGGTCCTGAGCATCCTCACCTTCATCCTTCGCTCCACCTAAAGGAAAATGCCAACATTGATAGCAGTTATTCTATATTTCAAGCCACAGATGTAATCCTAATGTCTGGGAAACTTAATACAGGAAACTCACAAAAGGGGACAGAGAGCTCTTGACACTTTAGCTAAATGCATTTTGGCCCTACATATCCAGAACACACCAGCATCACCTGAAAAAGTGGATATGAATGCAGGTTGCGACTGACTTTGGTTTCAAACAATGTGCTGACACATCAGGCACACTCCTATTCACTGCTGTTCTGTCTAGTCCCTGCAGTGCTGTCTACTACCACAGACTATTTGCTGAGAAGACATGAGGCAGAATAAGAGCAGATGGAGAACAAAAGCGGTGTACGTTACTGTAGGTACAGTTTCAGTGCTTCCTGTGTGCCATTTGCAGCTGGGTCAGACACTGCTGCGCAACACCCTGTGTAATTTTTCACCATCCTTAACCTCAGTTATCAGAAACCTCCCTCTTCAAAGGGACACTGGACTTCTCTTTTTCTAACTTCCCCCTGCTTTGCTTTTATCAGCTCAGGACTCAGCTGACCTGTGTGGCCAAGAAGGTTGCAACCTTTGCGGAGGAGTTTTGGATCCTCTAGCTCTTGCCAAGACATTTGGCATTCTCCTTGCCAGCTGAGAGGCTGCCCATAAGGAAAACCCACAAGTGCAGTGGTAACCTACCTACTGCCACTCTTCCAATGATAAACAACTTTAAAATCATAGAATGGGCTGGAAGGGACCTTAAGATCATCTATCTAGTTCCAACCCTCCTGCTGTCAGCAGGGCACCTCCCACTAGACCAACTTGCTCAAGGCCCATCCAATCTGGCCTTGAACACTTCCAGGGAGGGGGCAATGAACATCTGTATCTGCAGCAACGTGAAGGACAACATGCCTAGTGCAAAGGCCCTCTCCTCCCACCACCCTCCAGGCAGGCTTTGCTAATGAAAGCTGACACTCAAGTCCTCCTAACAGACCTTCTCTCCTGCGCCACGTCCTGGGACCTTCCACCTCTTTGCAGGAGGAAACACTTCCCTTCTGCTTTGCTGGAGGGGAGAACGAAGGGGAGTCAGGTTATAAGCCTTGCCCAAGATTGCACAGGTTGTGAACAGAACAACTGGAGATGAAAGGCAAGTTTCATGCCTCCCAGCCTCCAGCTGAACAAACAGGCTCTGCATTCTTTTCCCAAACTCTCTCAAGACCCTACAACTATTGAATTACAATCTAATTCAA
>VZRI01007463.1:278-27436 GCA_013397515.1 Upupa epops | reverse complement strand
AGCTCTGCAATACAACCAGCACAGAGATGCTTTTCATCAGCATCAACATGACTCATGTCCCACGAGAGAAGTATTGAGACCCCCAATCCACCTAAGAGCAGAGGCTGATCCACACAGGGAATGGGGAATGGGGAGAAAGTAGGGGAGGCTAATAAATTTTATTCAAAATCAGAAATATTTTAAAGTAATAAAAAGAAGATGATGTATCTTTAACTGCATAACTATACATTAACTGGAAGAATTATTTTCTGAGCAAACTTTCAAGATTTCTGCAGTGTTTCACCACAGACAGTGTGAAAATGATAAAGAAAAAAACCCCAGTGTGAACGCAGAAAATACCATTACAACCCGGTAACTTAAAAACATAGAGTGAGTTCTCTTTCATCAATAAAAAGGCAATAACATATCCTCCTGGTTAAATAAAACATCGAGTTTAATTCTTTTCTATCAGTCTGAAAAACAGAGACGCACCAAAAGTTATTTCATTTTTATTGTTATGAAACTCTTATCACAGACAAAATTCCAGCCCAGAAAAATGAAATCCTACAGAGAATCTAATTTCCTAGAGGAAAGAGGTGCAGGCAGCACATGTCCACTGGTTTCCCTTTTCCTGTGCTCTGCAGTATAAGCTCGTCCATGCTCAGCCAATAAACCTCCACGACTTGCCACCACACCAATGGTGGAAAAGGATCAGCTAGAATAATCTGAAGACAAAAAAGGTCAATGAGCTGGGATTTCATCTCTCCCCAGGGTCACTAAAAGCAGATTTCTTCACTCACTGTCTCAGTCCTGAAGTAACAACAGATTTAAACACTGGTTGTGAAGTCCTAAAGTCTAGTTTACACTATAATATTTTTTCTTCAAGAAGTTCATCTTTGCTCTATGATTATGCAAAAGGGCTTAGGGGTTTTGTTGGTTGATGGGGTTGGCAGATCTAGAGAGAATATTGAACATAAAGTGACCACACCACATGGAAAAAAACCTACTCCTTGACTGAACACAGCCCAGAGCACCACATCTGAGCTACAAGCTCACTCAGCCTGCCCAGGTAGAGCTCAACTCTTGGGGAGAAGATTTTAAGGAGATGGCAGTCATTAAGCAGTAAAAAGTGGATGAGGTTCTAACTCTATCAGACTTCAATTCTATACAAAAGCTTAAGATACAAATAATATTGGTGGTGTCACATGAGGAGTAAACGGATAGGAGGTGTCCACAATAAACCTTTGTGCTCACCCTTCACATACGCAGAGCACTCCGTGGGGGAGCCATATGTGAGCCAACATGTTTGAATTTAAATGCATGAAATATTGACAAGCTTTGCTCTTCCAGCACCTGCTGCTGACTGAGCTACCTACAGCAGGGCCATAGGAGTTTCTCCTCTCAACAATAAGTAACGTATGATGACAACTCAGTAGGCACCAGCCAAAGAAGGGAGAAAGGTGAATGAAGAGACTAAGAAGGACAATTTCTTCAGTCAGAAAAACAAGCGGAGCAAGAGAAAGAAATAAATTCAAAACTCTTTTCTCAGTGCCTTTTCGTCCCACCCCAAAAAAACACAGACAAAAAGACTCCATGCTAGTACTGCACAAGAGCTCTGAGGGTTAACATGGCCTAGCTCAGAGAATCAGAGTTCAACACAGGGATGTGGGACAATGTGCTCACTCATTCTTAGCAGCACAGACCACAGAACTGCCTCAACAAACTCCTGCCCGCATCCCTTGCAATATATGCTAGGATTAAGGAAGCTAAATCATTCCTAGTTTCTTTCTAGCTGACATTGCTTCTACTCCTCTGGTTCACAGGGCAGCTGTTGATCCGTTAAGGGAACAACTGATTAAAACTTGAAAGAATACAAAAGGTTGAGTATCGAAAATATGCAAGTAAACCAGATAGAGCATCTATTCCCAGATATTCTTTCCCCCTTTCAGGGTAGTGGAGACGCCTTATCTCAATTTTTGCTCTACCAAAGACACTTATTCTTTTTGAAATTATATATATTTACAGTGAATCCTAAGTAATATATTCTTCACAAGGTTTTGAGAGTAACATTTGCTTTCCATTCCCATGGCTCACGCTTGATTGTACTGGCAGGAAGTCAAGACTCACAAAGCAGCCTCCTGTCTAATCAAAATTAATATACAGTAATAATTGGAAGGGCACTGGAACAAAACACTGAACAGTGCCAGTAAGAAGCAAATATCACACTGAGTGCAACGTGGATGTTTTCAAAAGGGCTGGGGAGAGCAGCTTTCTTCTGTGTGTCACAGGCACGGGCTTCTTTTCTGAACAAGCGTGAGAGAAATCGCCCTAATGCCCATCTGCACTTTGCTCCCAGAATGCCAGCTTGCATGGGAGCGTGTTGGAGAAGCAGTGAGGACACAGACAGGGGGCCCAGGACAGTGAAAAATGCAAAACTATGTGAGTGTCCACATGCAGGTGTCATGGAATAAAACTAGAACTGATTCTTAGTGATGCAAGAGGCACAAACTGGAACATGGGACAGTTCCACAGGAGAAGTTTGCTAACCTGGAGGCCATGGAGATATGCTAAGTGTATCTGGAAACCATGCTGGGCAACCTGCACTGGGGGGCTACTGATATCACTGGGGAGTTGGACTTGATTCCCAGAGGTCCCTTCTAACTCCACCAGTCTGGGATTCTGTGAGGTGCTCCATTTCTCAACTGCCTGGTGATCAAACCCCAGTAGGTACCACCAGGGTGCATCAGAACCTACAGCTAAATAAAGGATTAGCAACCTCCATTTTAAAGAGAGATTTTTTTTGGGGGGAAAAAAAAAGAGAGGATACATCCCAAAATAACTTCAAATACTTTGTGCTGACTGAACTTTGTAAGAAAGCTTAGTGAAGAGTCCTGCTCCTTCTCACTTTTCAAGCTTGTGGTTCCTATTGAGATGCTAAAAGTGTAATGCAGGTTTGTTACAAGCAGCAGTAGTTGCTGCACACACGGGACAAGGGCATCCCTCCATGAAAAAGACAAACAAACTCAAGAGGGAGACTGTTAACAAAACACAGCACTCCGACAAAGGTGCCAAAGCTGCTGCATTTTTTTATTTCCCTCCAGACAAGCTCAATAAGCTGTTTGGTTGCTCTGGGTGGAAACTTAGCCAATATTGCACAGTTGCTGATGGAGCAGCTCTGTGACCTGGATCAAACTGAGATTTGAGCTGAGCACAGGCCCGTGACACACAGCTGTGGGTGTGGGAGCAAGGCAAGATGACGGAATGAAACTCTATGATCAAGAAACAAATCTACCACTGTGCATGAGGTACAGTTGTCTGTTTTCTTACTTGTTTTTCCTTACTAGCGCTAAAGAATTCGCAAAGATCTCTCCTGTAAAAAATAAAACATTAAAAATTAGTGTGTGCAGCAAAAGCTGCCACCAATCACAGAATGGTGGGGTTGGAAGGAATCTCTGAAGATCACCTATTTCAACCCCTGTGCAGAATAGATTCTCCCAGAGCAGATCACATAAGAGAATTTCAAGGTGGGTTAGTAGCATTTCAAGAGTTGGAGACTCCACAACCGCTCTGGGCAGCCTGTGCAAGGCTTTGGTACCCTCACTGTAAAAAAAAGGTTTTCCTTATGTTCAAATTGAACCTTCTGTGTTCCAGCTTATGCCCATGTCCCTGTCCTGCCTCTGGACACCACCAAGAAGAACCTACTCCTATCATCCTAGAACCCACCCTTTATAAGTTTATAAGCATTTATGAGGTGGTCTCCCCTCAGTCTCCTCCTCTCCAGGCTAAACAACCCCATCTCTCCTGGTAAGGAAGACAGCACTAGTCCCCTGGAACAGATATCAATACTGGGTATTTTTATTCCAAATCTCTTGCAAATCATTATTAAATGATTTATTCATTAGAAACATGCTTGATTTGTTTCAAACCTACAAAATCAAAAGGAGAATTTTGCTGGGACCTTACAGTCCCCATTAGGGAAAAACTCACTCACCCCTCTCTAAACCTCATTATCCATCTATGGTGGAACTCAAGAGCAATGAATCTAGTAACAGAGGACAATAACATGGAAGTTGAAGGAAGAGCTGCCCTAGCCTTCACTGTCATGTAACACAGAGGTTTCAGTGTATGATCAAGGAAACAGAACATGTGTAATTGTGTGACGTATGTCTCTTTCCTCCCTTCATCACTGGTTTTTGAACCCATGACCCTTTGTTTTTAGTAAAGCAGTAATTATCTCAAAGATATTGAGTCTCTTCATGCTTTTGGAAAACAAGCAAGCAGATAAATGAGAAGCATTATTGCTGTCCTTGCCCAGGGAAAGACTGAAGAGTGAGCTCAACTTATTTGCCACTGGAGAATTCATACAAGAAAGATTAGGAGTTGTCTAGCCTAGGGAAAGCTACAAGTTCACTTTCTGGTAGACTACAGAGACTCATACTGCAACCCAAAAAAAGGAATCCATCAGAAATCTGACTTCATTAGTTCCAGTTCTCAGAGAATGCTTTACTTCCAAGGTAGCACAGCTCTTGGAGAATCAAGAGCCTCATAACACAACACAAACAAACCTGAAACCAAACTACCCCCTTTTGCAACTGCAATCCACATAATGCTCACAGATCACAGAAAACCCCATTCAAAACATCCCTTCACGTGAGTGAAAGCAGGAATGTAGCCGGTGAAGCCAGAGAATTAAGATGGTTTGCCTCAGTATTATCCACAATAAAATTAACTACTTCTTTCACTTACAATGAACCTGCTTCAATTAAAAGCTGCTGCATTCTTTTTCAAGGAGATTTTGTTACACGGATGGTACAAACAGTGGAAACCGACCTTTCTGACCTTATGCGAGACAAAAGGCTCACAATCCAGAATGAAAGGAGTTTAGTTCCATTTTAACTGCTACTCAAGTTAAAGTAGATCCCTTGAACAATGCAGTGTAGTTCCTCAAAGTTCACATAAATATTATCCAGTAGTTAATTGTGTTCTCCAAACCAAGATTTTGGGGTCCATTAAAGTAATGTTTATTACGTCCTGGAATTCAGCTGCAAGTTATGCTGTGAACTGCATAGTTTAATAATAGTATTATACTAATTAGTTAGCAACCTTTAGCTTATTGCTTTTACCTCCCCATCAATTCAAGTATTGATTAAATTAAGAAATATTCAATAATAAATAAATAAACACTGGATGGTTGAAGATACAGGACAATTACAAGGAGTAATTACAGCAGCAACAAATAGGTTTGGGCACCGCAACTCCAAGACAAAACATACACACACAGTTCTCAATTACCATTCTAATTAAAACAATGTAAGTGAATACAACTGGACATGATGCACTAATTGAATCATTCGCATGCTACATTGACCTCAAGCACATACACTGGTACTGTTCATGAATAATTGGGATTTAATAATATATTGAGGGATTATTAAAGACTTTTAGACGAGCCTCATTACACTTAATGAGAGCAGTGTGTAATGGACAGCAGGATCACTGTGAAGACACATATGTCATGTGTCTGTGTGTTGTGCAGCCAGTGCTGCCAGAGTTGCCTTCCCATTTTTCAGCACAACCTGCTGCAAAAGCCAAGATGCATCCCACCTTGGAGCACCAACCCACTGTCAAGGTTTTATATTCCTAAAGCAGCAATCATGTCAAATTTTTAAACAGCTTCCAAAGAATTATCGCAGACTGGTTTAGGTTGAGACTCTGGGGATAAACTATTTCCAACCCCCTGCTGTCAGCAGAGACAGCTCCCACTAGAGAACCCCATACAGCCTAGCCTTGAATACATCCAGGCATGGAGCATCCACAACCTCTCTGGGCAACGTGTTATAAGCTGTCATCACCCTCATATGCTCAAGAGATCAAACCTAGCTTTGGGATGATGATTTAAGGCTGCTCTTCACTGCAGCTGCAACATGCTACAAGCTCAAAGGGAAGTCAGGCTGATATCGAGCTGTTTCTGATGCTCGTGAATGTTTCTGTATTTCAGAATCCTTCCATAATCATATGAGAGATGCACCTACAGAGGTCAAATAACCAGCAGCCAAGATGATCCATTTTGTCCAAATGAGTATTTTTCTGCAGGAAAGTGTCAATGCTACAAGCCTGCCCACTTCCAACTAAAACATGGCTCCATACAAGATGCAGCTTAAAGTAAAACGTTTATTTACTCTTCTATAAGAGCACGTATAATTTCCTTTCAAGTACTGTAAACCAGAAAACTATTGCTAGCATTTATGCCTTTTCAGTTAAACTTTATTCCTTGTTTTACCAGCTTAACAAAAAATATTCATAATTTCAGGTTAGTCCAAGACTTTCTAGGAGAGGAAAAAAATTCCCCCATTTAATAATTTAACAACTCTTCCTGCTTTGACTTTCTCAGAGAAATACTCAATCTTCCTTTCAGGCTGTTTCAATTAGTAGTAAAATGTTCTCCTCAGGTCCACACCCGTTTGAGTGTGTACGATGCTGTGAGATGATGCCCACTAGAGCAAAAAGGAATAGCCAGGACACAACATCAAAGCCCAGAGATTAATTTCAAATGTGTTTGTTATGTAGAGGTTGGCTTGCTCATTTGTTTTTTGTAAAGGAAATGAAATAAAAGGTTTAAATGATGGATCAGCAACACTCACAGCTCCAAGTAAGGGCAGACTTTTGGGTTCAACATTTTTACAGTCTTTCAAAACCCACATTCTGGAAGGTCTAAACTCTGCAGCTGCTGGGAAATGGTCACATTTTCACACAGGCATTCAAATACAACTTCAACAGCTGCAAGAGCACTGGGAACTTGGATGAGGAAACAGGACTAAGGGAAGTCCTTGAGAACTTTTGTCATACACAGCTCTTTGGACTCAACTCTCATTTCTACCTTTCAGGATTTCAGAAGGTGAGGAGCAGGTAAGGAAGGCTGAAAAGAGCCACACTTCATCTCACATGTTCTTCTTCCACTGTCTGTCCAACCAGCTCTACTGGCCAGGCATTGAATGAACCTGTTCAATATACATACAGCTGATACTGTACACAAACCTCTAGTTCCAGATCTTTGAGGAGCTAGCAACCCTGTTCATTGCATTGCTTCGTTATTTCATCATTTAAATCATGTCACTTGATGGAACTTAAACATGTGCAAAAGCACGTTTTAAGACTGATTCCAGACAGCAGTTACTTGAGATAGATAAAGAGAACAACCCAAACAACTCAGATATTCTGACTGCATCTTCATTGTTCCCTCCTGGAACAAAAACACTGGTTCTCCTGGAGAGCTGCAATTCATACAGAGAGAAAAACACAAGCATTTCACAATTCATGGTATCACCTTGTTCCCATACTTAACCACACATGCATGTTTGTTGTTGTATTATAGAGGCAGACTCAAAAATGTTATGGGACTCGGGCAGGTTCCTATCCTGAAACCAATAATGTCCTGAAAAAGAACAGGCATCTTTGCTGCTATTTAAGTGTGGTCCATGCAGAGGTGACTTCAAGTTAAATCTGCACCTGTTTTATGAAAATGTTCTTTTAACTCTTTCCTCGTGAAAGAGGACATAAAATGGTGCTCAATAAAACTAGCCAGGAAAATTCCAATGACTTCAGATTGCTGCATTCAAAAAGATTACTCCAAAAGACAAAAAAAAACCAAAATTACACAAACAAGAAAGAAAACCACCCCACCCTAACTCCCTTAATCCCTTCCTTTACCCCTTTCTTGTCTGCAGTGACTTGAGAATTTTTCCCATGGACATAATTTCCCTTATGGTCTGAAAGGGTGATTCAAACTGACATGTTTCACATTGCAAAAGAAGAGTTATCTCAGGTTTATATTTGCATTTTGTCTTCATTAATGCATTTGCTGAGTTCAAGGAAGTCAGATGTATTGTGATTTGTTATTACATTTACGTTTATGGAAGAACTTCTAGTATTCAGGAAATTAGACCCAACCTCAATTAAGACAAAATACAGGCTTTCTAAAGAAAGCCCTGCTAGCTGCAAATAGGGGCAAACAATGCTCTGAATGACAAGTCTCTAATCCAGAACTGATGGAAACATCCAGCAAGCACCACAGATTCCACTGGTACTTGATGTCTCCTGAGTCACCAACCTATGTAGAAATCTGGCAGCTATGCATGAGGTCTGTTGAAAATATCTCTCTTCCTTTCAGACACTCCTAGTTCTCCCATAACAGATCTTCACAAGGTATTGGGTTTTCTCCACTCCAAAGTAAAGAAAATTCAGGAAAAGCCTTGATTATCAGCCCAAAGTACAGGTCCCCATCCATTGTCCAGAAGAGTCTAAGCTACGGAAAAGATAAAATCTGATACAGCTGCAACTATAATCCCAGGTTCTGTCATACTCCTTACACCTAGGCACTACAACCCCAGTGCTGCTGATTTCTAGAGGACTTGCTTTCTCCAGCATTAACCTTAGCTTGCCTTAAGTAACCAGAAAGCTGCACAACTTGTGATAGTTCACATAGAACATTTTTCTTGTTTCCAAAGATCACTTATTTAAAATTTATTGACAAGAATTAATCTGAACTCCCTCCTCCTAAGGGACTCTTGAGCAAAGCAGTTGATCCTAACTACTCTTTACCCTTAACAAATACTGGATTCTTAAAAAGCCCATAAACCACAGAATTGAGCAAGATGTATAGATCAACCCTCTACATTCTGACTACTGGTGAAGCAGTCTAGGAGTAATTCTGGAGACAGAATTTAAAGTCTCAGCCAAAATCAGCTATGGGACATCAAAAGAAAAACATTAAGTAGTTGCAGTCGATAGCTCCTTAAATAATCTGCCTGAAATACTAAGCATCATAACAGATAATAAATAGATCTTTCCACACCTGGTGATCATGGGGGAATTATTGTTCATTGTTATTTCTAGTATGAATTGATAGACTTCAAAGTTCAAAAACGTGACCTGTTATCAGCATTCTCATTGTCTCTAGTCCAAAACAGCCTAATGTCACCAAGTCATCTACGGCACAGAGACCCTTTCATAGATGTGGTCTGTTCCTTCAGACAAAATCTCATTCAAAGGCTTATTTGATATCCAAGAGCATCAAGCTTCTTCTCTTGCCTTTGATATTTACTTTTACCTTCTCATTTTAATGCTTACTCTCAACACTTGATAAAACCAGGAGGACTCACTTGAAGATTCAGATCTTCCAGTTCAATGAAGCAGATCAAACAACCAGCAATGTTTGGAGAGTACCCAAACACTCAGTTACTGCACTGAGAAAGCTGGAGGTTGACTTGGGTGAGTGACCCATTGCAAATTTCTAGCAAATAGGGACAGAATGAGCCTTGTTTTTTGCTGTGGTTAAAATAACCAGTGAAGTTTTGTTTAGGATAAAGTAACTAACCAATAGATAACCCATGTCCAAACCATATCACTCTCATGCACTTTGCTGACAATACTCTTGCAATCAAGCTGTTTATACAAATTTACACTGGCAGGAACTGACCCAGTGTTGTACAGAGACATAAGTAAGAATCACAGATTCAAATATTCTGTAACTTAGTGGAGGACAAAAATCAATGCAGTATTTACAGCTGTAATTTATCTCTACAGTTGGTACAGATTGGGATGAATGTGAAGTCTTCTCTAATCAGCAAAGAATAAAATTACTTTTCTCCCCAATACACAGCTTTTTCAAAAACAAAAATGTTTTTGCACTGTTAAATTTATTTAATTTTTACAGACTTAGTCAACTTTAAGGACTCTTATAGCCTGAAGTCAGAAAAGGAATGGAAAAGAGATAAATCAGTGCAGTATTATTGAGTTCTTCGAATGCTCCTGCTTTGTTTACAATGCTTAATTTCTTTTGATCACAGACAAGATGGATGGCAATGTCACAAACTATCTATACGGAGTATTTTAAGCTTTCTAAATAACAGCAGCCTTCCAGCAGGGTTTCAAAGGATAATCACTGAACTCTGCTCAGACAGGTAACTCAAAGCTATGGATGATCAGTGTTTTAGAAATGTGGTTCAGTCAATCCTTTGAAAGCCTAAGCTAAGACCACACTATTGTTTGGGTAACTTCTTAAATACACAACTGTGCCTTTTAGACCTTTTAGAATTTATTTTGTTTTAATATAAAAGAAGTCAAAGAATTTTCTTCAGATTTTTCCCAATTCTCACAGGCACCTCCACACTAAAGAAATCCCATCAAGACACCGTGAACTGAAGGTGAAGCTGCAACTTTTAAAGCTGAGTTTAAAAGTCTCACCTGCAGTAGGACTATCTATAAACTGATCTGGTACAAATTTAGTTCAGACACGGACTACACCCCTCAAAAACAAAAACTGCAGAGATAGAACCAGCCACAGCTCTACGGGTGCTTTTTTTGTGGCACAAGCTAGGGTAAAAACAGTATTTTCTTCATGCATGCAAGTGAAGGCCTATATTAAAGTAACAAAAACCAATTTCTACAAGCACATGGCAGCCAATCTTTGCTACCAAGTAAATAGTAAAAATAGATTTACCATTAATTTAACAAAAAACATGCAGGAAGGCGCCATTTATGTTTTTGAGAGCACAAATTGAGCTGGTAAGAGCATGTGCAATTTGAACTGAAATACAGGATCCTCTTTTTATCATCTTGCTTCTCAAAACAGAGCACCAGCTCAGGGATGGAGCAGGGAGAACAACATCCACTTTATAGAACACAATAAACAGTGAGAGGAAGCAGAACAGGGAGCAGAAAGAACGAATGGGGTTGCTCACTGGTTCTTCCAGCATCACTTTCAGAAAGCTGAGTAGGAGCTCTGGAAGTCAAGGAGGTCTTTGCTTTTTTACTCCTCCCTCCTTTCCCCCAATAAAATGGAAGGGTGGAAAAGCATGGTAATACTAGTGCTGATAGAAGTGGACTTCATAAAATGATACAATTGTAGCTTGGAAAAGATCTTTAAGATCATTATGTCCAACCACTGGCACAACTGTCCCAAGTCCACTTCATAAAATAGCAGGAAAGGTAATCTAGAAAGGAACCAGGCAAAAAGAATCAGGCAGTGTAGGTCTGGGACATTTATTTGTTTGATTGCTTTGGGTTTGGCAGGAAAGGAGGGGGGGGTATAAAAACATCTGTTTCAGACTTATCACTGTTGGTCTCCCATTACCTGTCAGGCAGCACTTTCAACACATTCAGATTAGACATTAGGAAAAACATTAATGGAAAAAGTCATCAGGCCTTGGAACAGGCTGCCCAGGAAAGGACTGGAACCACCATCCCTGGACATGTTTAAAGTCATATAGATCTGAGGTGTAGGGACAGTTGGGTTGATGGTTGGACTTCATTTTGAAAATATTTTCCAACCTGAACGGTCTTACGATTCTTTGCTTTCCCTTTTGGATTTTAAGTTACTTGCTCATTCTCTACCCCCTAAATCCCCATCTCCCTTTACCCTTCAGCTTGGCCTTAGGTTCATTTTCTCTGAAACGCATCCCCTCCTGATTAAATCCATTGTCAGACTTCTTCAGCTCTTAATTTTCCCTCATTTAAGGCATTACAACATCTGCAGTGCTTGTGCCTCTATTGTGCTGACAGTAGGGTTGCCATTGAGAAAAGCTGGCTATTTGCTTGCATCATGCTCAACTAATGGAGACACTCCTGATGAAAACTGACATTTTGAGTGATGGAACCAAACTGAGGGAATTTAGATATTTCTAAACAAATTATTGAACTTGCCAGAAGTGTTTGGGGGGCGGAGAGAGAGGAGGGTGGGAATGGGGAGAGGAATCAAAAGGAACATTTTTAAATGAAACTGCCTTGCAAAAAAGATCGTGACAAAATGGTTAAAACCCTCAGAACAAGATGTTTCAGTTCATTAAGCAAAGGATTTCAACTCAATCCAAATGGGGTTTGGAGAGAGAAGTGAGCAGAGCATTGTTTTGAAAAGAAATAATACCTAGGAAAATGTTCCTTTTGATTCATCTTAAAAGAGAATTATAAACCAGCCTATCAATTCAATCAGCAGACTGGAGTGGCTGTTACTTCCATAGTAGATCTATCAATACTTAGCTGACTTGTCATTTCAGTGTGGCCCTCTGGCCTTACACTGGTACTCTGTAGAGATCTTTGGAGACCAGGCCTAAGGAGAAAAATTGGCTTTCTCCCCAGAACAATTTAGGTCCCCTTAAAACAAATCTTTTACATCAGTTAGATGCTACTATCCTGGATACCCTGCTTATCTATTATCCTCTAAATACCAAAGGCTTTGGGAAGGAGATGATGGAAGTTCACTGCTGGGGCTTATCTCCAAAGTGAGTTTCAGATGCCAGTTCAAGGTCTTGACTTTAATCTTCAAAGCAATTAACAGATGAGCCTCTACTACACTGGAGACCAGATTGCTATCTATACATTTCCTAAACAGTTGTGCTTCTGTGGGACAGTGCTCATCACCAAGCCCAGGCCAAGCTTCACATGAGCTGGGGCAAAGCATTTACTGTCATCGGAATCTGGCTATGAAACAATCCTCCATAGGAGAATTCAGAGCTTCAATCTCTTTTGAACCATTTTAAACCTCTTTCCTAAAGCAAAAAAAAAAAGAAAGGAAAAGCCTCCCACCTGAAGCAGCCTTCCCCGGTAACATCAAAATATTTTCCCTATTCTATCCACAAATTAATTAGCCAAAAAGATACCCCACAGAAAATTGGGTTTATTCAGAAGAGAAATGAGCACACAATTTTTAAGGCATTCAGGAGAGTTCTTGCTGATGTACAGCGGGGATCCCAGCTGGTCAGGACTGTACATTACTCACTGACACAAGCAGTTCTTTGTGCCAGCCTTGCAATCCACAATTTGGACAATACTGTGCCCAAACAACTTCATGAGGCAGACACATTAGAATTAAGTTTTCTTCATAGAGCCAGAATGGTTTTCATCAGAAACACCACGTGCTACGCCAGCATTCTCTCTCCACCTCAGAAACATCTTTTGTCCTATACAAAACCTACATATGTCATTCAAATGTTTAAACCTAGATAAAGTCTTTAAAACCTATGATTCTGTTCCTTTTGGTGCCCAGTGCAAGGACAGAACTGCATCCCCTGTAACACAGGAGCAGAATTAGACACCTGCAAAACCCAGCTGAAATGGTGATGGTGAACAGACAGCAGAGAGACAGATGTATGTGCCTGGAGCAGTGCCTAAAACTCAACTCCTCAGCTCTCAAGCAGGAGCCAGTTTATTGCTAGCTGCAACCAGTATGTAGTAAACAAAAGTGAAGCATTTTGAACTCTCCAGCTAATATAAAGACACAAGATCACCTGCTGGGCTTCCCAGAAAAAAATGAGTTCCTATTTTCCAGATAAAGGAGCTGGGGCCAAAATATTGATCCCAGAAAGAAGAGGTGCTGGAAAGAATATGAGGACCCAAGAGAAGGTGGTGAAGATCCTGCAGATTAGGGAAACATGTGTCAATGTCAGGGAATGCCCAAAGCCCTCAGCCAGTAATGCTGGAGACCAGCAAGCAGCTTCACAGCAGAAATCAATGCAACTTCCTGCCCAACCATTCCAGGTAAGCGGAGACCCCCCTGAAAAGGAGGTGAATGAAACATTATGCCTGTCACAGCCCTAGACAGTACTGGGTTCAGTCCTATTCAGCATTTTTATTGATGACATGGATGAAGGGATCAAATCTCCCCTTAGTAAATTCACAGATGACGTCAAGTTGTAGGTAATGTTGACTTGCTGGAGGGTAGGAAGATGCTACAGGGGACCTAGACAGGCTGAGGCAGTGGGTTGAGGCTAATGGTATGAGATTCCATAAGATCAAGTGCAGGGTCCTACATTTTGGCCACAATAACCCCCTGCAGCTACAGACAGAGGAAAGAGTGGCTGGAGAACAACCTGGCAGAGAGGGAACTGGGGGTACTGATTGACAGTGGACTAAATATGAGCCAATGATCTGTCCAGGTGGCCCAAAAGGCAAATGGCATCCTGGTTTGTATCATGATTAGTGTGGCCAGCAGGACTAGGGATGTAATTTTCCCCCTGTACTTAGCACTGGTGAGGCCTCACATCAAGTACCGGGAGCAGTTCCAGGCTCCTCACTTCAAGAAAGAGTGAGGTGCTAGAGAAGGTCCAGAGAAGCAATGAGGCTGGTCAAGAGACTGGAGGGAAAGACTGATGAGGAGAAGCTGAGGAAGCTGGGGTTGTTTAGCCTAGAGAAGATTCAGGGGGACCTTATCCTTCTCTATAACTATCTGAAGGGAGGTTGTAGACAGATGGGGATCAGGCTCTTCTCCCAAGCAACTAGTGATAGGATGAGGGGCCAGGGCCTGAAGCTGCATCAAGGGAGGGTCAAGCTGGATATTAGGCAGCAATTTCTCACAGGAAGGGTGATCAGACACTGGAATGCCCAAGGCAGTTTGGAGTCACCATCTCTGGAGGGGTTTAAAGACAGACTGGATCTGGCACTTAGTGCAATGGTCTAGCTGATGTTTGGTCATGGGCTATTGCCAGCCTCAATAATTCTGTGATTCTGTGATCATAAAGGAAAAACATCAATCAAAGGTTGAATGGAGATGATACTCCACACTCTCCCAAGCATTGCAAATGAACCTTAGAGAAAAAGCAGGGTGGAGAAAGAATGAGGGAAGGACAAGCGCTGCTGTTCTTTTGGGATTCATCTAAAAGGAAGTGGATAGGAGCCAGCAGTATGGAATCTTCAGTCTCCTTCTTTACTAGAAAATGTACTTTTAATACAGTAACATTTGTTTTCATTAAGGCATTATTGGCTGTGAAATGTGCACCGTTAAAAGCAGCAGTTAAAGCCTTCGCTTCTAGACAACTTTGGAAGCAGTGTATTTCACAAAGTAATGGCTACTGCTGCAATTGCTTCAAAGCCCTAACAAGGTGCTGGGCAATGCAGTTGCAGGAGGTTGTTGGCAGATACCCTAGAGAGGAACACAAATAAAACACAAGGGACTATATTGAAACCTTTGGACAGGGTGGGAAGCATGCAGAATTCATATTTAACTGTATATTCTACTTTGTTCTTTGCAATGAACAGTAGTATGAAACTTCCCCAGCTACACAATATTCCTGGCAGCCACCTGGTCTTCAGACACCCGATGAAAAGTCTGACAGCCATCAAGGCTGCAAGTCTGGAATTTTGACCACATTTCAAACCCTGGCTCATCTCATGCCATAAGAACCTGAAAGGGGTACAGGTGGGGAGAAAAGGAAAACATCCTGGAGGCAGTTTTGGAGTTGCTCATCTTGAGCAGAATTGCAGAGTGTGTTGAAGGGCAGGATTTGTTCTGATTAGGGAAGTCAGTCAGCATGACAAGTGAAGATTTAGAAGGAGAACTAGCAGGACAAATTGGGACAGAAATATTACCCACAAGAAAACACCGCTAGAATGTTGTCTCATTGAAAGGAACATGCTCACAGAAAGTATGAAGAACCTCAAAGCATGGTAAAAGAGCCAACAGGAGGATGGCATAGACAGTTTAAACTTTCTCAGAACTGGGAAGACATCAAAACCTCCGCTGGAGCCCAGTGGATCCTGAAGCACACGGCAGTCCCAAGAGATTGGTACTTAGAATACTGTACCACTTTATCAAGACCTCATTTATCACAGTTTCTATGTTCAGTACCAAAACACTTGGACCTGGTCAGTTCTGTTTAGTTCAGTCTACAGCAAGGGGCAAACCAAAACCATCATGGGCTGGTTCAACTCAAAGCTAAGAACACCAGCAATGAGATTTAGAGTTCCACTCCATGAGGATGAAGCCTCTAAGGATCAATTTTCACTGCAGTTTATCATCAAGATAAATAGCTTGTATTGCAGACCCTCTGTGAAGAGATTCTAGTTGTTATACTGGGTTTCAAAAGCTTGGCTAAGTTAGGGAAGAGGTCTTTGGGCTTACACAGGGGGATATTTTTAGGTTCTTAGGTTCCACAATGATTCATTTGCCTTGGTGTGTACCCTAGCAACTGACTAGTCTCAGCCCAGCCTGTGGATACACATGGAGCATTCAAGATATTTGATGTGACCAAACTCACTGAACTTCCAGCATAGTGAAAGCTTGCAGTTAAAAGCCACAACATGGAAGTGAGGACAAATCATGGGTGTGACATGGCCTCTACAGACAACATAGAAGGTGGACAGCTAACAAGGACCTGTGGGAGACAAGGATTGAGATTTGTCTTCGTTCTCTATAGGATTTAATAAATCCTTATCTTTTACTTCAAACATAGCTCCCAAATTCTATTAGATTATCTCATGTCTCCTGTTCTGAAACAGTTGGGAAAAACATCCAAGTCAGCCAAAACTCTAAAAGCAAAATAAAAATCCTGAGTGAACATCACACCATGCAGTCAGAAATTCAGTGCTGATTGACAGCCACATAAATAGCTGAAGTAAGTGCTCCTTCACATCCTTCATTTTATTATCCACCCATAATTCTTCCAAAATCATAGAATCATTGAGATTGTAGGAGATCTTGAGTGCCACCAAGTCCAGTGACTAACCCAACTGTCCTGAGGTCACTGTTAAACCCCAGCCCTAGCTCCATATCTTTTGAACACATCCAGGGATGGTGATTCAACCCCCTCCTTGGGCAACCTGTTCCAAGTCCTGATGACCCTCTTAATCCTAATATTCCAAACACACAGATTATTAGTAATATGAAAGATTGATTTAACTATCAGACAATGAAAGTTGACCAAAATAATTCAATATTTCTGCTCTGTGGGACACATAAAAGCAACAAACTCCGGTTTTCATTCCTTTAAACACAGGGAATGAGAGTTCCAAATGGAAAGCCACGATAACTTTCACAAGAGCTACATCAGAACCTCCAATTATTTCTTCTGCATTTGGCAGGGATTTTCATTATTTCACAACAAATAAGTAGCACCGTATAATTATATATTACTGTTATTGATTCCAGTATATGGATATTCCATTATTTCCAACGTCCCCTGGGGCAATTTCTAATTAGTGCTATTTGGAGAATACCAATTTAATTTTTTTTTCTGTGAAATTATTTGACAGAAAAGCATGTAAAATAAAATAAAATCTTCCCATATCTTTAGGAACACAGACAACAAACACATTAAAAACAAAAAAAAAGGTGCATCCATTTCAGAAGTTCGACAATTTTTGTACCAGTAACCAGTTGCTTTGCTCAACACCGGCTCAGCACAAATCAAAACCCCGCCTCGCCCAGGTCTCTGCTCTGCAAATGAGGCACAAAACCCAGGAGGTGGTTAATGAATATGCTGCAATATTTAATTTTTTGTTGCCCAGAATCAGCACAATGTTGCTCAGCGCAGGTGCAGTTTAACAATGATGGATCTGGAAAGTTCACATTGATTAATTACTCTCAGATTTTCACATTTGCCATCTCACACAAAGAGAAGGTGGATCGAGCTGTCAGAAGTATTTTTCCCTCCACTCCCTTGAAATGTTCTGCGTCTTATTTTTTTAAAGAGAAACAAAACAGAGTAAACAAACAACAAAACCCTGTTTCTCAGCATCTATTTTTAGCTGTAACATTTTGAGGCTTAAAAGCAGAAATGGATTCTCTTTAAACAAAGGATTTAGGAAGCTTTTCAAAGCAGTCAAGTAACTGTTGAAAGACTGACTCTTCGTTATTCATGGGGGATGTGTTGCCCACCCATCTTCACAGGACCTACCCAGTAGACACTATTACTGTCATATCTCTAACATTATGCACAGTAATGGAGACTATTCAGGTCTCAGGATAATAGCATGAAGAGTGGGCGGTAGATAATCCAGTACAAATGCTTTCTTGGATGGAACAGGCTTAAAAGGACTTGTTAAAAGGGTTTAGGTTATAGTGAACCTCTCCAATGTGATCCACCACCCCTTCCCCAGACCCACCGTCTAATGGATACCAACGGAATTCAAAATTGCAGCACATTCCATCAGTAAGTCTTTCAGGACTTAAGCAACAGCAGTTTCAAAATTGAGAGCTGCACACAGAACACAGAGGAATCTAAAAGTCAGCCTGTTTAATTCAACATTTACTATATTCAAGGTCACCCACATCCAGGTCTGAGGTGATGCTGCCATCTTCTACGTAATGAAGAACGATTTCCCTCCTGAGTGAAGCAAAACAAGACAATGATGACTCCTCAGTTACCATTCTCAAGTTCAAAACAGTCCACCAGAGCAAGACAAACGTGATCTTAAATGTAAATTAAAGCACATACTTATTTGCTTACCACGGCAAGCTTCAACTAAATAACCTTAATTAAATAAATGCGCTTTTTCGCAGCCTTTGTGTCACCTAAACCAGCCAATAGCCATCAATTGAACCACAGGAAGCTGATGAACCTGACAGTACCATTTTTATTAGCAAAGTTCCTTAGCTACCAGTATCAAGGAATCCTTCCTGTTGTATGGCACTAGTGAAACATTCCTGAGGGAGATTTCTGGTGTTTTGATTTCCTCCCTGCCATTACCAAAAAAGGGAAAGCGAGCTAGACACAATGACACGATATCACAAAATTGCAGGATAGAAACTCATAATATATATGAGAACACATTGATGGTATTGCCCAGACATTCAGCATTCTCCCTTCTAATTAGCTACTTTGGAGCAGATTGCTTTCAATAAGCTCAAGAAAATCAAGCTTGATTCACTGGAGACAATCTGGGCTCGGTTATTAACCTTTTTGCCCTTAAACAAGGCAGCTTCTGTAGAACGTACCACATTAACAGCTACACTCATCAATAGAAATCAGGGTGGCATCAAGATGTGAATTTATTTGTCTAGAACAAAAACAAAAAGGAAGGAAAAGAAGCTCCATATTTTGTCACCGCTAAACATCAGTTAGAATCCACCTGTTTAATACTAGAGCGGAGATATCAGGTGCTAATGTGCTGTGACAGTGCCTAAATTTGGATACAATCAGCAATACTATGAGAGAAGCACACATTTCTCCCCAGACCCTAGGGTGTTGCTGGCCAGCATGCAGTGTGGCAGGGAGGCAAGAAAGATCCATCCCATCCCCATGCCAACTGATGTGGTATGGGGCTGGTCAGCCTGCCCAGTCCTGCAGAGGCTGCATCTGTTCCTGACAGCAGACACGTTAATACATGGAGACATTTTCCTTCTTACAAAGTCCTAGATCTTTTATAGTTGAGGCCAGCCACATCCTGATAACTCTCAAGCATCTTCTGTTGCCTCAAATGACACTGGAAATGGGGAATATATGCCTGTCCTTGAGGTCAGAGGACAAAGATAATCAGGTAGAACCATAGACCAACTTAATAAATTGTGCTAACAGTTTTTATCTTCCTTCTGAATCAACTTTTCCATTATAACATGCACACACACAAAAAAAAGGGAACCCAGAAAGCTCTGCTGACTCAAATGCAGTTAGATGGGTTTAAATTTCCCTTCAGGGAGCTTTGATCTTCTGCCTTAGCATCAGCTCAAAGTAGAAAGTATCAAAACAAAGAGTTATCACAAGAATCAAAACTTTTTCCAAATAAAACTTATGTCTTGGCACAAAGAATTACACGAGAGATAAAATTTAAGCTACATCAAGAAAACAACAACTACCCAGAACAGCTAAGATCAATTTTGTTCTATGCTTTGCTGTTTTCATCCAATACAATTAAATTGTCTTATATTTTTCTTTTCTATGCTCAAAGTTCTCACCCTTTTCAGTCTCTCAGGGTCTGCACAAGGTCTAATGAACTATTAAAATCAATGTTACGGTCAACTATTAGCCAGCTAATAACAGGCACAAGCAATTACCCCAGGTAAGGCCAGTAGCTCATAAAGGGGAAAGTAAAACCCTGTCTCTGATTAGATGGTAACAAGCTGCATATATATTATTTTATAGATACTGAGGAAAAAAAGGAGTTTGTTATAAGAAAACTAATTACTGAGTGCCTTAACAGCTTCTCTTATATGAAAGATACTATGTGAGTTACTTACACATATAAAGATTGCAGAAATTTGGAAGGAGGATGCTGCCACAATTTTCCCTATTGGGCAATTATTGGCAATTCTAATGTTTTTGTAACTGTGTGGTGAAAGAATTCACCTCATTAATCCAGCAGGAAATTAACCCAACAAATGTAATGACCCTCTTTCTTCTGGGGTAGTGAGTTCAATTACTTTACAACATGGAATACGAGTTCACACAGCCCAGAGCAGGGCCCAAAGGAGGGGGATGGTGGAAAAGGATTCAAGGAAGAGTCTGTCCCACTTTAGAGCCTTGACCCACTGCATCATCAGAAAACAATATTTTATGAGAATATTGACTAAAAGATTCAACAGTGAAGAAAAGGAGGCTGAAAAGTCTTTATCACTGTCTACAACTACCTGAAAGGAGGGTGTAGAGAGGTGGGGATTGGTCTCTTCTCACAAGTAAGAAGCGATAGGACAAGAGGAAATGGTCTCAAGTTTTTCCAATCCAAACCATTCTATAACTGTATGAGTCAAGACAACCTTGTAAATTGTCAACATGTGTCTTCTGGATCTGATACAACTGTGTGATAATTCTGATGAAGAGAATCAAGGAAACAGGGTAGATGAGCTGTTTGGAAAGACATACCAAGCCTATAATGAAGTTTAGGTACCTCTCAACCTGCTTTTGTCCAGCAGAACAGCCCTAGTGCTCTCAGCTTTTGCTTAGCACAGAAATGCTCCAGACTCCTCAGCATCTTTGTAGGTTTCGCTGGACTTTCTCCAGTAATTCCTTCTCTCCTTGAACTGGGGAGCCCAGAACTGGACACCAGATGTCACCTCACTAGGGGAAGAAGAACCTTCTTCAACCTCCTGGCTCCACTCTTATTCATGCACTCTTAAAACCCATTGGCCTTCTATGATTCAGCAGCTACTTAAGTGCCATGTTTTCCTCAGACTTTGTGGGATTATGTCAGCCCATTCTTTAGGCACAAAGAAATAACTCAGCGTGACATATGACTAAGAAAGTATCACACAATCATAGAAGCAAGAGAAAATTAAGGTGAGGCATTTACAAGTGATTTTTACAAGTGATTTACATGGATTAGGAGCACTAGACTGCTGCTCTCATGTAATCACCACAGCCACCTCTCAATCAGGAGCTATGGCATGAGTCACTTCACCAGAACATCATCTCAAAAGCAAGGAGGGGGATTTGCAACAAAACAGTCCCACCAAGGAGCAGTGATCCAGCCAGCTCTGGAAATGCCACTTCAGACAGCACAAGGGACTATAGTTAGTCTGTTTTCTACACTGGAATTCTTTTCAATTGGTGTAGCACATTATACTGACCATTTCCCTGAATATACTGCTGGGGGGAAAGGGAGAGTAGGCTCCAGCTGACTGAGTGCTTGCTGCTGGTGAAGCAATAGTAGTAATGGATACTAAGAGACAAGAGACTTTTTGGGAATCACTAGGGAAGAGGGTTTATGGCTTCTTTGGGAAACAGTGCAGTGGCTTGGGTGGGAGGTCTGATCTGAGGATTTATTTTTTTTCTAGTATTTTTACCTGCCCAGTTTTGGTGTTTTCTGAATGTTTCCTTCCTTCAGACACCAATGTGACTGCTAGAAGCTCCATTCATCAAGCAGAGAGCCTCCTCATGTCAGCAAACATCAGAAGATAGACTCTTTAATTACCTATCCAAAACACAAATTTACAAAAAGAAAACCTCCTCAAAATGGCCTTTAAAGGGCAAAAAGTTGAAAACAAAGGCCTCATAATTCCCTGTTTGACATAAACTATTATGGTAATACGCACATCCTGTGCATTCCTACATACAATAGCTGATTTTAATCTAGGGAAGTTATATAGGAGGTGAATTCATATTACAATTAGATAATTAACTTCCCTGCACTTCAGGCATGAAGCTTTCATTCTGCATTAACAGGAGCTTCCAGCCTAATATTGTCTAAGTGTCCAAGAACTCTGTCATGAGGGAAATGCTGTCACCTCAAACTAGATGTCAAAGCCCTCAATCCAATCCTGAGTAGAACACATCCTCTCAGGACAGAAGGAGTTTTACATACATGAGAAGTCCTTAGGTCTTTACACACCTATCTACAGCATAGTGCAAGGTGCTGGCAACTGTTCGCAATCAGCATGGGGAAAGGCTGCCAACACCCTGTCCACAAAGTCAGACAGGGTAAAGGAACATACTCTCTCTCACCGTTTAGATTCACAGCAAAGTCTGATGGCTTGTTTTACACTTCTGATGGGTTTCTTTGTGGAACAACCTGAGGCTCAGAGACACGTTCTCTTTCTCAAACTCCCCTCCCAGGAACGGCAGACACCTGAGAGAGGTAACTTCAACTGTTGCTGCTCAGCTGCCAACACCCAGGTAAAAGATGCACACATTTATTCTACCTTGATACGTTGTGGGAAAAGAGGGCTAGACATCAACTTTGGTTGGAAAGCAAATTTGTTTGGTAATTATTCATCTTGATTATTACTGTACCTAGACAAAAAAAAAAGATATATAAAACAAACAATAGTCTAGTTTGAAAAAATATAATAAAGAATTATTTGGAGGGGGAAAGCAGAGTTTTGAGTAGCTTACAACTAGACCACAGATTCTGTAAAACATAGAACATAATTTATCCTCTCTTACTGAATAGTAACGCTTGTTTTCAAAACAAATCTTCTAAAGTAAACATTAGATATCTTCTCAGAGGTTAACATGAAATTTTGAGCCATTCCTCTCACTCCCAGAGGAATCAGAATTTGGTGGAGGACTGGTAGAGTGAGGATGCTGATGGATGGATCCTCATTCCAGTGGGAATCACCCTGGGACATTGTGACACAGGTTTGCCAGACTTCATCTCCAGCCCTTTAGCACTGCTTTGGTAACAAAACTCTGTTGCTGCTGCTCTGTTATGTGATGCTATTCTTCAGAGAGTAAAAGCAGAAGAAAGCCTCCTTCCCAGTTTAATTTCCTGCAGTATCACTATGGATGCTTTGATCTTCCTTCCATGATGAGAGAGAAAATCTGGTTCATGCTTTTCTTATTCATTTAGACTCAAACACTAAATAATGAAAAGCATCATTTATAGGAAGAAGCTGATAACTAAGCCAGTAGTGAATTGCTGGGCTGCCATGTGCAAGATCCAGCTTCAATCCACAGATGAAGAGGAAGTCATTGAGCCAAATGAAATTAAATGTATTGTTGGGTGATGTTCACAGGTTTTCAAGAGCAAGTCACTGACCTGCACTAATGCTGCCCAATCTATAAACAAGCTCTTGATTATTTCTGACCCTGACATTTCTGGCATGCAGGAAGCAAGAAGAACATGAGGCAAATAATTCCAACACAAGTAGAAAAATACAGGTTTCTCTACATAAAATAAGTTTTTGAGATAAGAAAAGCCCCAAAGTCCCAATATATGATTTCAAGACAGCATCCAAGAACTTTTGGAGATCCTTTGCAAACTGCAGTGGATTCCATCATTCATATATTGAACGTTTTTAGGCATAAGCATCTCCTTCTGAATACAAACAGAATTATTTCATTCAAGGCCAACCAGAAAATTGCAAGTCTGTGTTGCGAGCTGGACTTGTTCTCCAAAGCATCCCATTTGACTTCTGTCATACAAAATACCTAACAGTCCTTTTAACTGCAGCAATCGATTGTGCCTATTTCAATCAATCTGAGGCTAAATCAAATTGAAAACTGAGTTGCTGGTGTGATCTCTGCTGTTCCACAGTGGAAGCTAGAGACAAAAAGTCCAAAAGTTCCCCTTATTCTTGTGCTGGGACTTGTTCAGATTTTTATTGCCTCTATTACAGAGAAACTGTCTCCAAAATTAATTCTTAGGTAATGAATATAATTCTGTTCACAGGGTAATCATTTAAATGTCATTCACAAGAAGCAGAATAATGTCACACAGAACTAGACAAAATGAAAATATTATTTGAAATCCAAACACATAGTGAAAGTCATTAAAGGAAAAACATTTCCTAGCCAAAACCTCAATTTTTATTAAAGGCATAAAAGTAGAAAGGTACAGGCAATAAATATTATATCTTCAGCCAGTCATTTATCATGTAGCACTTCAGATGAGACGATAAATGACAAATGAGATTTAAGGAGCAATACCTGCATCTTCAAGGTATGTCCTTAAAAGTTTATCCTATCTTGAAAGGGCTTCTCTCTACTGGGATGGTAGAAATGGAGGGTACCTGACATTTTTTCACAGCCAAAATTTTTAAGTGCATTTTTCTATCAATATGTCTTCAAGCATAGCTCTACTTTTGGCTTCTGCACAAACAACAGTATTCATGCTGTTCAGTATACATACATATACACACAGTCTATCTTAAAAGAAGATCAATAGTGATGATCTGCTTCATTAACATGAGACTTTTTCCCTTTAGAAAAGTCCCTAAAGAATAGGAGTGACTTTATTAACCTCCAACTTCACTGCTATGGGTGCAGCTCCATTTAGAGTTAGGATGAGTTTTAATTGATCTGGAATATGTGTAAAAGAAGGAATTATTTCTGTTTCAGATATTATTTAACTATCACATTTTTACCTACAGTTTTGGTGAAGTAGTGTCAGTAGTTCATGCACATGTGAGCTAGATTGAAGTAGCACCTTTACCTTTAAAAGGAATATTCTTTCAGTCTTTTGCACCAATTTCAAGTGAGCATTTGGATTCCTGGCAACGAATGAAACAAACCTTCATGATCACAGGAATCACAGAAGCTTTTTGGCTAGAGAGTTCTTGGAATTCAGGGAACAAGTCATGAAAATTATTTTTATTTGTGTGACCTACTGCAAAATAAAAGAACAAAATACAACTGAAAAGAGTAACTTCTTGACTTCAAAATACGTGAAGACCATGCAGAAAGCTTCAGTGTCAGAATCGTAATCCACCATTCAAGCAGTTAAGGTCCAGAAGCCAGAAATGGAACCAAAACCATTTTAGAAAAGGAACAAAGCCCAAACGTTGAGGATTATTTGCCATTGGGACAGCTTGCTGAAGTTTATAAATAGTTCGATCCAAGCAAGCCTGGAAATGTTTAAAGCACACATCACTGCTAGCCTGAAGCTCCCCTTCGGTTCTCTTCAGTTTATAGGAACCAATGCTGATTATCTCAACATTCTCTGCAGTCTGTACAACTGTGGGATGCAGTGAGCCAAAGACTTCATGATATCTTGAACCTGCTAGAGTGTTTCTTTTATAATTGCAAATAATTAGAATAAAAAAAGTCATCATAAAGACTTTGCTAACAGAAGCCTTAAGTAGAGAAGATATTTGTGTATGTGCATGCCTCTATTTATTATTATTTTTGAACAAGTGTTGCAAAAGGCTACAACATCTCCACAGGCTCTCACTAACAATATAGGCCTGTGCACATCACCATCCCCACAGCTGACATCAGGGTCCACCCACACGATTCAGATTACAATAGCAGAGCTTCTGGTTTTGTCTAAGCTCAACATGACCACACATCACTCCTCCTTTTGGCACTGGGTTATTGTGATTTGATTGTTGAGTGTTCCTACACCCAGGGCTGGCTGCCACTGTCTTCCTCTCCCCCATCTTCTGCTGAAGGACAATCACCATTCACCCACAAAGCACTTAAAATCATCTGTCTTCAAAACAGCATTTGTGACATTTTCTGTGGCCATTTTGATGCTGTATTTACCACAGTTCTGGTAACTACAGAGGGGAAGGATAGTTTAACAGCTGTCAATTTTTTTTGTTCAATTTTGAATTTTCACCTCGAGCAGTGCTCTGCTATTTGCATTTAGCATCGGGCAGCAGCAATTAACCTGAATGAAGACACCTCTCCTCTGGTAGAAGACAAGAATCACCTCATATCAATGGGACCAAACATTTTGAGGACAGCTTTTAATCAAGACTGATACCTATAATGAGAAAAGGGCTTAAAAACCAGCAAAGCAATAATGCACATATTAGCTTTCTGATTGAACATGCTGATAAACCTCAGGAAAAAAACCCAACACTATTACGCCAATCAACCTGTAACAAGCATAATGAGACTGGCCCCCCATCACAGGAGGGTGATTCAATCAGCCCCAAATCTTCACGAAGGCAGAAACCAAAATCCTCATGTATCCCTGGGTACATCTCTGCTCTTTTATCCAATGCATTTCAACAGAGGCTTAGTCTCCAAGACATCACTAAATATTTTTCCTCTTATTTTCAAGTATAATTGACTTCTCTAAACAATTTACCACTGCTCTGACCATTTCTTTTTGCAGGCAAGAGAATAGCATTCTTAACAAATAATTCCAGCCCAATAATCCTGCTGGGAAGGTTTTTAAAAAGACATGAAATTTCAGAAGAGGAGAAAGCAGTAACATGAATCGCCAATCCCTATTCCAACGTCAGTACTTGTTTTCAGTATTTGAGATAGAAGATATTTAATGCCCTTTGGGTTTTATAATTTATTTTACAATTTCTTACTAATGAGTACCTATATAGGGCTCTGGTGCTAATTAACAGAGCTACTTACACAAAATTGGCCTGGATCTCACCTAAGTTCTTTCCCAAGATGTAGCTCAGGTGTCCAACTTGTGGCATCTTTATAGCTGTGCTCAAGACCTCAATTTTTGACTGAGTAATGGAGGGGAAAAAAATTCAACAGCTTGAAATCTCTCTTGGCTTAAACTGGGAAGAACTGAAACAGCATGATTATTCACATTTTACGCCATGGAAGTATGCAAAGTGACACGAGATGTTTCAACTGCCTGCAACCAAACATTTTCCATAAAATAAGTTGCCTCCCAGGAAATGTTTTGTTTTGTCTTGTTTTTTACACAGTACCACAGTAATGATGTGGCTGGAAAAGACCTTAAAGATCATCCAGTCCAACCAAAAAACAACCAAGTAAACCTAAACATCTGACATCTAGATCATGCCACTCAGCACTTCATCCAGCCTAACCTTGAACACCTCCAGAGACGGTGACTCAGCCACCTCCATGGGCAGCCTGTTCTAAAATCAGATCACCCTTTCAGTGAAAAACCTTTTCCTAATGTCAAGTCTAAACCTCCCCTGATGGAGGGAGTGTCCAGACCCACCCCCATCTAACCATAAACACCTTTTAGGTAGTTATAGACAGCAATAAGGTCACCCCTGAGCCTCCTCTTTTCCAGGCTAAACAGACCCAGCTCCATCAGCCTCTCCTTGTAGGGCTGATCTTCCAGGCCCTTTACCATTCCAGTTGCTCTTC
>VZRI01007462.1:326644-415861 GCA_013397515.1 Upupa epops | reverse complement strand
AGGTCTCTTCCAACCAAAATATTTCTATGGTTTTGTGAATCCTCTACTCAGCATGGCCCATGGCCACAGGTCAGGCAGGGCTCTTCCGGGGCAGGAACTGTAGCTCAGAAGGGGCCAAGAACTGCAGCCCAATAGAGACAGCCCTGGTGGTGGTGTCCCTGCTGGCTGCCTGTGAGTTTTTGCTCACTATGGCCTGGGCTACACCATTCAGATGTAGCCAGTATCCATAACAGTTTTCTTCATTCTTCTGCATTAACTGCTCACCACAGCACTGACCACAGTATTGCATAGGGTCCTAGCGCTTACCTATCCAGTCACCACCTGCCACTTATGTAATTTTCCCTAGGGATCTCCTGGCAGCCCTTGGGTCTCCTGTGACCATCTAGTACATCTGCTCAGTAATTTTGGGAACAAATACTTAAACTACAGCCTGGGGACAACTGCCATTTTTACAGTTGTTTTAAGATCATACATAAAACAACTGGGTTACCAAATCATTACAGCTATTCAACTGCTCATAAACAGAAGCAGCTTGAGCATTTGTCATCTTGTAAGGACTTGCTTCATTTAGGTCAAGTGCAGGGTAAAAGCAAGTCTTACCTGAACTTTTACCTTTCTGCAGCTTGAATGACTTTCTGCCTTTCCAACATTGTAGGAGTCTGGAAACCCTTCAGTCAGTGATATTACTTCACTTTTGCTTCTTACTGCTACCCATACACCTTCCCTATCTAACCTATCTAAACCACATCTAAATCATAGAATCACAGACTCATACAATGGGTTGGGTTGGAAGAGAACTTCAAAGGTCATCTAGTCCAACACACTTGCAGTGAGCAGGGACATATTCAGAACCCTGTCCATCCTGACCTTGAATGTTTCCAGGGACGTAGCATCCTACCAACCCTCTGGACAACCTGTGACAGTGTTGCAGTACCTTCAGTATAAAAAATTTCTTGCTCACGTCTAGTTCCAATCCCCCTTTTTTATTTTAAAATCATCATCCCTTGTCCTGTCATGGCAAGTTCTGCTGAAGAAATTGTCCTTCTCTTTCTTATAAACCCTTTTAAGTACAGGATGGCTGCAGTACGGTCTCCTTACAGCCTTCTCTTCTCCAGGTTGGACAAGCCTAATTCTCAGCCTTCCTCATCTTTGTGGTCTCCCCTGGATCCACTCCAACAGGACCACATCTTTAATGTGTTGAAGGTTCCAGAGCAGGACACAGCAACTGCAGGACGTGTAACACCAGAGTGGAGAAGAGAGAAAGAATCACTTCCCTCAACCTGCTGACCCTGCTTTTCTTCATGTGTCCAGAGTACACTGGTTCTTCAGGGCTGTGAGCACACACTGCTGGCTCACGTACAGCTTGTCATCCACCAGCACCCTCCGAATTAGATTACATGCACCCACATTCTGTCCCCCCTCACTATCTCCTCTGGTATCTCTCACACTCCTCTCGCACTGTCTGTGCCCTCTGACCACGCTTCCTTTGGGCTTCATCAACTCTGGACCTCCTCTCCGCGGCGGCCACGCGCAAGCGGACCGAGAACGGCTGAAGTCCGCCGGGCGCCATAACCCTGCGCGGCCGCTCGGGAGCGCTGCGGAGCGACACCCCAGTTCCCTGTTTGTGCGGGACTGGAGCGTCGAGGCCCCGCCCCTTCAGGCGGCCCTGCCCCTTCAGGCACCGTGAACAGCCAGCGGATTGGCCAGCGCTGTGCTAGGCCAGGGGCGGGGCCAGGCTTGGCTATTTAATGGGCCTCGGCGCCGCGGCTGCTGCTTCAGCCTGGCGGGGGGATTTGTGTGTGGTGGTGAGTTCGGATGGCTGGGCCGAGTCATCCTTTCCCCCCTCCCCCCTTCGCGATGTCCCTGCGCTCGGGGTCTCTCTGCGATCAGCCGGAGTCCGCCTGCGTGCCGCTGCTTTGCCGGGAGGTGCTGGGGGCGCCGGGCCGGGCTTTGTCCTGTGTCCCGCGTTGGGAGGCGCTGGGCCCGGCCTGTCTGCAGACCCCCCTCTGCGGGAGACCTCCAACCCCGTCCCTTTCCCCACGCCAGCTCCCCGTTACCACCCTACACCCTCCCCTTCCACCCCTATCCCCCTGAGGGCTGTCTTCTCCGAAGTCGAGACTGGGGGGAATGTTCTCTTATCCTGTAAATCCTGCTGAAGTCCTGCGTTTGGCCTTTAAGACCTAGCGTAAAGGGCCTGTGGGGTGGGTACGAGGGTCCGCTACTCCCTTCATGGCTTGTGCCGGGCTGTGGCCTCTCAGCGGTGGCAACAGAGCTCTGCCCAGCTCCGGGGCGCCTTGGCTAGGGAGGGTGAAGCTGTCACAGTACGCTGACAGCCTCTGGGTTGTGTCACCTTCCATAAGGCGGCGAGTGCGGGGCTGGGAAAAGGTAGAGCTGCGGCCTTTTCCAGGTAGGCAGGTACACTCAGTCGGAGAGACCTACAGGATATTCCAGCCACGGGTTTTAAATGGGATGGAGGGGAGGGAGAAGCCACTCTTGTGCTGTGCACAGGCAGCTTCCTTTTTTCAAGTTCAACGCATTCTGGGCTTAGCCTTTTGGCAGACTGTGCTTAGACTGGAATGATTTGGAGCCCCTTTAATTCTTGAGATTTCAGTGTGTTTAAGATGATGCATAAAGTAGTTTCTGCCATAGCAGGTAGTTTGTGACTTCTCTTGGACAGTCTGTCAGCTTCCTTGTGGCACGTTGTATTTTGTGTCTGCTGTGAAGCAAAAGCTTTGTTGCTGCAGCAACTGGTTGAGCCCAGGGGAGAGTCAGTGTACAAGGCTGGTGTCTGTATGCTAGTTTCTCTGAGAAGCTCTAAGTGAATCATTTCTGAGCAGTAACTGCATGTGAGGTTTGTGCCTTTGTTAAGAAAACCAGGCTTAAGTGAGGAGCATTGCTTTAAATGTGGTTGTGTCTATATAGTCCTGCAGAAGGTCTTCACTCATGACTACTTGAGCACTGTGGTGGTTTGGGGTTAATCTAATTGGGGCTTAAAACTCATTCATATTTAGACTTGATAGATGTGGTAAGCTAAATAGAAGATTTCTCCAGTGAATAAAACAAATCTTGTACAGCAGACATCTCTAAGTTTTTTGTACACCTGGGATGGTAGGATCTGTGTAGGATGTGTGATGGGTTGTGCATGACAGCCTGCTGCTTGCAAGTGTTCATGTCAGCTTTGCGGAGTAGTCAGCTGCTCAGGAAATCCTAAGGCAGTCAAATGCTTTAAATGCTCTCATACTTGTGACTTCCATGCAGAAGTGGAAGAAAGGCTTAAAGGCTCTGGCACAAAAGTGACAATACTGAATCACAGCAGTTGGTGCTGCTGAACAGGCTTATTCAGTGTATTACACACACATGAGTTTTTCCTCATGATCCAGGCACTTGGACTTAAGAGGCATAGTTGTAAAGCTCACTTATGGGTGCTTATCAATAGTTTGAACCTGAGAACTAAGTTCAAGCTTGTTTGTTTTGTTGGCTGAGTGGACAGTGTTTTGAAGCAGAAAACTGAGGGGGCAAATCTTGGATTTTCTCATGTGAACTTCATGTGAAACTGCCAAAACAAGGAAGTGGCAGCACTGAACTAGTCACTGACCACTTGTTCATGGCCTGCTGGGGCTGGTTTCTGTTCCTGTAGCTTCACTCTTACCTTAGTTGGGAGGGCTGAGTTGACAAGTTGTGGCTTTAAAGCTGAAAAGTTGCAGAACTGCCTGCATTTAGCCTTCTTTGAGCACAAAATGTGGTGCCTTCTGGGCCTCTGGCACACAATGAGTTGAACTCTTAAAATATACTCTTTGAAGTTGTATTTTACTTGAGTAACAGTTTACCTGTAATTCTGCAGTAAAGCAAAGTTGTGTAAAGTACCTATACAGACAAGCTTGTTCAGCTTAACTTCTGAAATTACCCTGGAGAGAGAGGCAGAAACACTGGTGTTGAGAGCAAGTCTTTTTTGTTCAGGCACTTAATTCTGTGATTTTTGTGAGACGGATGACCAAGTTTTATACTGGCACAGCTTAGTGTGTGGTATTAGCAACTGAAGGGTGAAAGTCTTCTATGGGTACTTGATTTCTGACTTCTGCTTCTTAAATATTTGAAGGCTAAATTATTCTTCTTTTGCAGAATCTTCAACACCATTCTGGTCAGAAAATGTCTGCTCTTGAAACTCTCTTCAAATACATTGATGAGCACCAAGACCTTTATGTTCAGGTAAGCTTTCTTTGAGTTTTGTCCTGTAGTGCAGAATGCTATGGGATATCAAAAGTTGGATGGTCAGCTTTGTGCCTGGTGAACTAAGTCTGCATGGTGGACTTATTAGGGAGTACTCTATTATTGCACAGTGCAAACAGTGACTATTTAGCAAGTACAAGAAGTTTGATACTGCTTCCTGAATGCAAAATTTGGTTTATGCTCTCTTGTTCCTTTTGGTATAAACAGGGCAGGAATAAAACTTCCGCATATGAAACTGTTCATGGTGGGGAACAGAAGGAGAGGTCACCTGTACTTTGCTGCTTAACCTTCTGTTGATTGCACCTTGCAATGTAATTCTTCCTCCTTGTGAAGGAACCAGTGGTCTAGCACTGCAAATTGTCAGGCAAGAACAACAAGTTCAGCTTCTGCCAGTCCCTCACTGATACCACATGGAGGGAAGAAGCAAAGGTGGCCTTTCTGAGAAGCCTGAAAGAAATTGGCTGGTTCTGGTTCTTTACAAATATCAACCAGAAGGGCACAATAGGCACAAGTTCTTGCATGCCTAAGTTTGTGTATCTGTAGACTTTGTGCTACACTGTAGGGATAGCTGTATGAAAGTGAGGGAATAGATAGCTGCTGAGTTAATACTGAGTTACTCCCTTGTACGTAGGATAGAGCTGATTTACTTAGTTTAAACTAAGCTAAAAGGTGTTGTATTTGTGTAGTGCCTCACAGGCTGTAACTCTTGTCTTTCTGTAGCGCCTGGCTCAGTGGGTGGCGATCCAGAGTGTGTCAGCATGGCCAGAGAAGAGGGCTGAAATCAGACGCATGATGGAGACTGCTGCAAAGGACATTGAGCGACTGGGAGGCACAACCCAGCTTATGGATATTGGGAAACAAAAGGTATGTGGGAATAAACATAACTTAGTAGAAAGTCTCTACCAGACAAGGTGCTTTGTACTTATGATCCTAGTAAGAAACATGCTTATGTTCCATAAAGTATCATATGAAATAATGTTTATTGGAGCTACCACTATAAAGGAAGAGGCTGATAGAATGATATCCTTTCAGCTACTAGGAATCTCAAGCTATGTAGCATCTAACGGGCATCCAGTCAGCATGCAGCTTGCTGTACACATCCCAGTCCTGGAAATGTTACCCAGTTTTATTGATTTAAGCTGTTTGATTCTACTGCCAAACAAAAAGGATATTCACGTTAGAGCATCTTACTGCACTTCAGATAAATCAAGGACATGCAGGGGGTGTAACTGCCAGTAGCAAGTGGAAGCTGTCTGCAAGTTAGTCAACTGGGACACACAAAGCACAAGACAAGTAGGAAGGTGAAGATGTGTGTGCACAGACTTGGGTATACTTTCTCTGTTTTGCTCAAGAGTCTTGTGAGTACTGGCCCAGAAAGGCAGAAGCCTCTTGGGGTGTAGGATAACATTGCCTCTGCCACACAATCCAAGCTGCCTGTGTTACAATGAACAAAGGTTTTAAACCTTGTGATGAGGATCTAAGCACATGGTGTCATGGTTTGGACTGTGTATTAGATGGTTTAAGTATGTTTAAGTACACATGAACTGGGTACCTGCAAACAAAAACAAGACCTGTTTAACAGCAGGCTGGTGATGCAGCTTAGATCCATGGACTGTTAAGTCTTCCAAGAGACTTCTAAGCTCTTCCAGAAGTTCCATTTGTCACAAGATTGAGCTGCTTCATTACCTTCAATTAAGGGTACAGAAGAATCCTTAATAAGATGAGATCCCCCTCCCTTAGCTTTAGCTGTCCAGACTGCTTTTCATCTGAGAATCATATCCTTATGAGAGTAATGATTTCATCCCAGTGAACTATCCACTTGATTTTTCTTCTTTGAAGTGCTTAGTCACAGAATAAGCCTCATACTGAAATTGTTAGATGAGCTTTTAGATAGTAAGTCTCAAAATCTTGTTGTACTGGAGTATTTGCTACTTTTTCAAGACTGTCATTGTAACTGGTAGTAGTGGCTGTGGGGTGAAAAAGCGATTCTTGCTTTTGGTAACAGGATTGTTGGTTCCAGCAGCTGACTTCACATTCCCCCCTCCTGGGAGGGGATCTATAGGATAATTCTAGCTCTGCTACTACCTCCAGCCTAAGATCTTATCCAGAGTGTTTCACTTACACTGATGAAAGGAAGGAGTTTAACATTTTGTGGGAAAGAACTGATTTTGAAGAGTTTATTGCAGATACTATTTTTAGTTAGAAAACTCTTGCAGCAGGGTTAAAGTAATCTTTATTTTTTTATATTAAATATAGCGAATAAGTCATTATGTACAATGCTGCTATGTGGATGAAAGACACTGTAAAGGCACTGGTGAACTTGTTTGATGTTCACTGCTTGCAGTTGAGTTACAACTGGCTGAGGGCCATATAAACTGTTGATAAAAAAAAAATCTGGCCTTTGGGCCCATATGAGCAACAAGTCAAAGCTGATCTTGAGCTGTTGAACAGTGTCTGGGAGTTTGTGCTCACTGGAAGGGAAGTACATGCTGAACTGAGACCAGCATGTGGGAACTGCCTGTGGGGCATTCCAAAGTCTTAAGCTGAGTGCAGCTTTTCAACTCATGAACTAAGTTCATCAGCTCTACTCTGCCCTTTGCTTAATAGCACAGAAATCCATCTGCTCTGCTGATCTTCTTTGGGTGTAGGCATGTGTTGTACTCAGTGATGTCGGTGTCAGGGATTTTTTAGAGAGCTGTATCATGAGCAGGATGAAAGTACAGTGACAGGCACTGCTGAATGGAGTTTATTGCTTATGCTTAGGTCAGCACTACGTGTCAGTTTGGCCTGCAGACGGCTTGCTCTGCTAAAATCAGATGTAGGATTGTTAGTTTAAAGCTAACAGTTCTGAGTGGCTTAAAACACTTCAGCTATTATGGGGACTTGTGTGGAAACTCACTGGCATGGTGCCAGTTGCTTCATTGGCACATTGTTCCTGGCAGTCAGTTTAAGTATCATGGATCAGACTATCTTTGGACATTGAAGATAATAAAGTCCAACCATTGATGCAGCACTGCCAGATAGTCACTAAACCATGTCCCTCAGCACTGTGTCTGCACGTCTTCTAAATAATTACAGGAATGGTGACTTCACTGCTGCCCTGGGCAGCTTGTTCCAATGTTTGATACTCCTTTTGGTAAAGAAATTCTTAATGTCTTAAACCTCCTCTGGTGTGGCTTGCAACCATTTCCTCTGAACCTATCACTTCCTGCTGGGGAGAAGAGGTTGTTCTCCTTGTTCCAGCTTCCTTTCAGGTAGTTGTAGAGAGTGGTAAGGTCTCCCTTCAACTTACTTCAGACTAAATAGCATCAGTTACCTCAGTTGGTCCTTAAAGTCTTATTCTCCAGACCGTTCAACAACCTTGTTCCCCCCCTTGTTCCCCTTTGGGTGTGCTCCAGTACTCATGTGTAGCTTAGTGTCTGATAAAAATATTCTACTCTGACCTTACACATTAGAATAAAACCTTATGCTTCCTTATTTCTAGCTGCCTGATGGATCAGAGATCCCTCTACCACCAATTGTTTTGGGAACACTTGGCTCAGATCCACACAAGAAGACTGTATGTGTATATGGTCACCTGGATGTTCAGCCAGCAGCACTGGAGGATGGCTGGGACAGTGAGCCCTTCACACTGGTAGAAAGAGATGGTAAGAGTGGTCTTCATGCTCTGAGCAGCACTTTAACAATTATGGTATTTCCTCAGCTACTGTGAAGCTGTACCCTTGATTGAAAGGGGAAGGAGAAAGAACAGACATGGGTGTTGAAATTACTCTTGAGATTAAAATATGCTGGTGGGGCAATGGCAAACAGGTAGAGCTGCTAAATGTCAGCTGGTCTCAGGGTTTGTTTCCTTTGCTGCTAATCTGGGCTGGTCCTACATGTTTCTTCCTTTTAGCTACACCAGAGTCTTAACTATTGCAGCCTTGCTAGCAATTTGTTGCCAATAAGCTTTCCAGAACTACTTCCTTATGGTGGTCACAGTTTGCAGGTTGTAATGCCAAGTCAAGCTGCAGGGATTTTGAACCATTCTGAGGTGCAAACACTCTGTAGAGGCTCTTCATGCCTGGAGACAGGAGTGGTACAGAGCCTCCCTGGTCTGTCTTGTGTTAGGACACTGTGCTGCAGTGAATACTGTGCATGTTGTGCTCTATGGAGCTACTACTCACACTATTGATCCTCTCCCACCAACAGGGATGAAGTTGTGTAGTGACTGCTGTTGGAACAGCACATTGCCAGTGGACAGGAGATTAAAATTTTTGTTTAAGGCTGGTTCTGCCAACAATGCCAAAGGTCAAACGAATAGAAGGACATTAACCACTTTTTGTTCAGAAGTGTTAATCATTGCCAGGCAAAGTACCTGGTAACTAGTAACAAGTGCTTTGGCACTTGGTCATAGGCAGCAGAGTCCAAGTTCCTAAGCTGAGTTATCTCCCCTGATAGCAAGGGCCAGCCTTGCCTCTGGCTGTGGTTTATCGTTTGCTCTAGAAGAAGCCTGTTTACCTGTGGATTCTCACCCTGCAAGCTGTCTGGCCTGTTCTGTCACTGAGATTATACCTANCCACAGCCTGGGGAAGAGGTGAGCAGCTTTAAGTGGGAGAACAATTGCTGTCCTGTTATCTGTCCCACTTATGTGGGTATAAGAAGCAAGATGTAAAATTTGGACTTCAGAAGAATCAGAAATTAGCCCTGCTTTTGTTAGCAATAAAGAGCTGCTCCACACTGTTATTTTCTCCTGAAGGCAAGTGGTGATTGAGGCTTCATAGAATCATTAAATCATTTAGGTTTGAAAAGACCTTCAAGATTGTAAAGTTCAACCATTACACTAAACCCTGTCTCTAAGCACCACATCTACACAACTTTGAAACATGGCCAGGGATGACAATTAAACCTCTTCCCTGGGCAACCTGTTCCAAGGCCTGATGACCCTTTCAATCAAGTTTCTGTCCAACCTAAACTTTCTGTTGTGCAACTTGAAGCCATTTCCTCTTGTCCTATCACTTGTTATGTGAGAGATGAGACCAACACCCACCTCACTACAGCCTCCTTTTAGGTAGTTGTAGACAGTGATAAGGTTTCCTCTCAGCTTCCTTTTCTTCAAACTAAACAGCCTCAGCTCTTCAGCCCCTCCTCACAAGGTTTGTTGCCCTTCTTTGGACCAAATCCATCACCTCATCCTCGTTTCTCTGCCCTGATTAATTTACGTCTTGATTCTTCAGGAAAGCTGTATGGGCGAGGATCAACAGATGACAAAGGTCCAGTGCTTGCCTGGCTGAATGCCTTGGAAGCTTATCAGCAAACTAACCAGGTAAGTGCCCAAAATGTGTCCTGCATGTAGCTTAGTCCAGCAGTAAATGCTGTTCATGCCACAAACCCTCATGAGGCAAGCCTGCTTATTCAGCTGATGGGAGGGATGATGCAATAGTGTATGTCCCAGTAGGTCTGACCTGACTTGCTGACAGATTTGGCTTGTAGATTCTTGGATTGCATGTTAAACATTTTTACTTTAATGAAATGTATAATAAAATACCTGTGCAAGCACGCAGAGCAGGAAAAATAGTGAAATGTGATCATGTTCATGAAAGGATGTGCCATGAGCTTGGCCTTTAGCAAAGCTTAATGTCTCACTGCTGCAGAATTCTAAGAGATGAGCTTAGTAACACTAGACTGTGAGCCTTGCTGCTTCTGCTCAAGGAAGTGCAATCAAGTAGCTCACCTTGGCTGTACAAGGTGCTACTGCTTGTGAGAAGAATTTCCAGTTCAAGTGCTATCCAGGCATGGTAGACTGGATAGACAGTGTGGCTTGACTCTCCTCCTGTGGCGCACAATTCCTGTGGTTAATGGTAGTTTTTCTGGCCTTATGACTTACCTTTGGTGACAGCTTTCTGCTGTGTTCCCACAGTTAAGTGGAAGGGGAACAAATTATTATAGAGTTTAGTCTCAGCTGTTTTAAAGAGTGTTTTAAAAGAGTCACAACTCTTTTAAAGAGAGGTGAAGGGTGGTGCGAGTACCCTCAGTGTAAGGATGGTCAAACTTAGTAGTACTTGATATGTTTAAGAAATTCCACTTACATTGAACTAATTTACTGTGTCTGGTTTTCTGTAACTTTTGGATTGCTGAAGGATTCCAGTGTTTTCACATCTATTACTTTTTTTATTTCAAAGGAGTTTCCAGTAAATGTTAAGTTCTGCCTAGAAGGTATGGAAGAATCGGGATCTGAAGGCCTTGATGAACTGATCTTTGCTCAGCGAGACACTTTCTTCAAAGATGTGGATTTTGTTTGCATTTCTGATAACTACTGGCTAGGCAAGAAGAAGCCTTGTATCACCTATGGTTTGAGGGGTATTTGCTACTACTTCATTGAGGCAAGTGCTGAATTACCTGCAAAACCAGTATCATTACGCTGAATTTTCTTCTGGAGAGGAGTGGTAGCTTTTAATTTTTCTGAAAAGCTATTGGCATGAAAATTATTGAACTGGTTACTTTGGTAGAAGAGTTTCAACTATTTCTTTTATTTAGATATTTCTAAGTATCTTTTACTATCCTATGTGATACTTGGTTGGGAGGAGTACTGTTCAGATGTATGAAGCAACATAAGAGAATACCTTTGTGAAAAATTATCTCATGGCATAGATATCTTCCTCCAGATTCTTCCTTGAGTACAGGAAGAGATGTCAGAGCAGGGGCAGTCAGTACTAATGGCTTGTACTCCACAGAGTACTAATGTGTATTTGCTTTTATGCACTATAACTGAGTAGCCTGGCTTCAAAAGCAGATGCATCTTGAAAATATATGCAGCAGAACGCTAGGATAGCAGTCTGTGCTTGTATGACAGTGTCTTCATGCTACAATTAACCCGAATCTTAATTGCTTCAAACCAGGTTGAATGTAGTGACAAAGACCTTCACTCTGGAGTTTATGGTGGGTCGGTACATGAGGCCATGACAGATCTCATTGCTCTGATGGGTAAGAAAGTGGGTTTCAGTGAATGTGTGTGTGTGTGGGGGTGGGAGCATTCCTAAGGACTGCTTAGACTAGCAATGACAACAGAAATGCTGTTTGCCAGATGTGATGTCAGCTGATGTCTTAAATACAGAAACATGAGGGTCTTGCCAAGGAGTTGTCTACCTTGTTTAGCTTCCCCTAAAAGCTTGCTGTGAACCCGTATGTTAATTAAATTGGGAGGTGGGGGTCAGGATTCTCTTGCCTTCTGAAAGCTCTGTAAATGCAATGCTTAAATTATCCATGGAAAGTGTTCCAGCAATGACAACTTGTTTCTTCTGGTTGAATTCTGATATCAGGTACTTCTTATTTACAGGTTCTCTTGTAGACAAGAGAGGGAAAATCCTCATCCCAGGCATTTATGAAGCAGTGGCACCCGTTACTGATGAGGAACTGGCACTATATGAACAGATTGATTTTGACATGAAGGAGTATGCACAGGATGTAGGAGCAGCAAAACTCTTGCACGATACAAAGGTAGTGTTCTCCTCTGCCCTGCTTTGCTGTGTTTGTTCAAGTGATCTGGATTGGTAGAAGACAGAAACGAAGTAATTTAGTAGGCAGAGAATTTGTCCTTTAAATGGTGAGATTGCTGTGAAGATATTTTAATCTACAGTTAGTTGAGTGCATCCTTAACATCCTTTCTTCTGCAAAGAGTTAGGTGCTTGGAAACTTAGTCCAGGTTATCCCATGTTTTAAGGAAGCAGTCTAAACGCTCTCAATTTACTTCCTAGCCTATGCAGAAGTAGCATTTCAAGCCTGTACAAAACTTATTTAAAACCTTCTTTAACTACTGTGGTTTTATTGTGATTATCAGTGCTAGCTAAGAACTGACAGCAGTTTCCCAGCACTCAGCCACTCGTACACAAAGCATCCGTAGCAAGTTCAATGAGTTCACAGAAATTAAGTAGTTGCTTATAGAGATGACTTCTCATTAAGTGAGAAAAGAGCTTGACCTAGCTGTGATGAACTGAAGGTTGACATACTGACCATCTTCCTAGAACTGGCAAACAAGGACTGCTTTGTAGCCATGAACTAGGCAGCTGCCCAAATCTTTGGACAGGCTTAAGTTCAATAAACTCATGTCTAAACGTCTCATCCTTACCCTGGCTGCTCTCCAAATGAACACCTAACATTGAGTCTTGGCAAGGTCCAGGTATTGCATACTAATTTCAAACGTTTTGACCCTAGATGTTTTCACTTCTATGATAAATGTGTTTACAATTGCTGTAAAAGACAAGTTTGTTTGCAGGTCTGTCTTCTGTCCTACTTCTGTCTGGAGGAGACTCCAGACTCAGACATAAGTAACAAGTTTATATCTTAAACATTGTCTTTAGGTACTCAGGTTTGAACTTCATATAACCTTGTAACCCTTTGTTTCTGCAGAGAGACATCCTTATGCATAGGTGGAGATACCCTTCCTTGTCTCTTCATGGAATTGAAGGAGCCTTCTCAGGCTCTGGAGCCAAGACTGTGATTCCTAGGAAAGTGATTGGCAAATTCTCAATCAGATTGGTGCCAGACATGACTCCTGAGGAAGTAACAAAGCATGTATGTTGAGATGGATGGGTTGTCTCTAACAGCTAGTGTCTCTGAACTTCTGTTCTCTAGAGCAGTTCTGGTTGTTTACTTTGCTACCATATTCCCTGTCACCCTTCTCAACTCAGGCAGCCAAGGGAATTGTTGTATAATCCCACCCTGGACTCCTGTAGCCTGGCTCTTCAATTTCTCTCAACTAACCTGAAGAAAGGGCTCAGGGGTAAATGCTAATTTAATCATAGGCACTCAGACTACCAGAAGTGTATATTCTAAAGCACAAGGGTTTGATGTATTGGATGACTGTTCTAGTGTGTGTGGTTGACTTGCCTAAAGGAGACAGTGGCTTCAAAGTAGAAATCCATAGGAGTTAACAACAATTAACTGTAGGAGGAAAAGTGTTGCTGACCTGCAAGTCCCTAAGGTGCTTTCGGTGCCCAGTATTTACCTGTGTTCATACAACAAATACCAGGAAATAAGACTGGTTGATCTTTCTTATAGGTTGAAGACTACGTGAGCAAGAAGTTTGCAGAGCTGCAGAGCCCAAACAAGTTCAAAGTATATTTAGGCCATGGTGGGAAACCCTGGGTGTCTGACTTCAACCATCCCCACTACATGGCTGGCAGGAGAGCCATGAAATCTGGTCAGTGGGTTTTCCACTTGGCATTGGATGAGCTAAAAAGTGTTTATTCCAGCAGCATGAGACATATTGATGTGTTCATGTTTGCACAGATGAGTTTACATAATTCTTTACTTGATGAGGCAATGTGCTATCTTTTAGACTTAAGTACAGGAAGGAAAGAAACCTGATATCAAGCTCATTCCTGTTATAGTAGGAAAAAGTACCTTGGTAGGGAGTTCCTTTTTTATAAGGATGAGACTCTCAGTAATTTAGGTAACTTGTTTAGTCAAAGCCCCCAAAGTTTAGTTGTCCTGGTGTCCTACCTTCTTAATCAGCCACATCAGGGCAGCTGGGGCAACTCTAACTTGTGTTGGAGTACAGGCAGTCTTTCCAATCAAGTGTTACTGTAACTGAGCTCTGACACTGCTCCAGCTCTATATCTGCTGGACTGAAGGCCACACAGCTTATATCTGGGGGGCTGAGTGCAGCAAAAACTTCACCCTCTGCAAGCTGGCTGATTTACACATCAAGATTTGGTCAGCACATGATGCAGAAGTGGTTGGTGCTTGATTGCTTAAGCAGCAGTGAGGTTCTGTGTTGGAAAATCAAAGACTTTTCCAAACTGACTAGAGTATCACTTTTCCTAGTTTTTGGAGTTGAACCAGACTTGACAAGGGAGGGAGGAAGCATTCCTGTCACGCTCACATTTCAAGAGGCAACAGGCAAGAATGTCATGCTGCTTCCTGTAGGAGCTGCAGATGATGGTGCTCACTCTCAAAATGAGAAGCTAAACAGGTAAGAGAATATCTATCCTCATGCTAGGCTGAGTAGTACTGAGGGTTTTGGCATTTGTTGTAAAGAGGAACAAGAATTGAGGTTTTGGTTGTCTTAAGTCTCTGAAAGGCAAAGCACCATTTTACCTTAGCAGAGGATGACTGGGGGAGAAGAGGGTGAGCAACTAGTCTGTAGCTGGATCTTGATTTCATTACTGGTCTTACACACCTAAAATCAGAGCAGTTTTTATACTGTGGTCTCCAAATGCCACGTGGTGTTTATTTTACCTGAGGAGATTGCAAGGAGTGTGGGAGTAGCCTGTTGCCTGCAGCACCTCTTATCTGCAGAGGGACTGATACTGCAAAATGAACAACGAGCAGAAATGCAGCTCAAACTAAGCTGAAGCTGATGAAGCTGTCTTCTTTGTTCTAGGTACAACTACATCCAAGGGGCGAAGTTGCTTGGTGCATACCTCTATGAAGTCTCCCAGCTGAAGGGCTAAGTTAGACACCTTAACTCTGTCTCATGGATCACAAGTCTGAATTTCCTTACCGAGTGACATCAATTGACAAGTCTACATGGCACCCTTTTTCTACCAACACTCCATGTCTTGGGTAGAGGAGAGGGGAAACTGCGGTTCCAGTTGACAAAGAACACTATACCAAAAATTGCTTAAATGTTTACTTCAAATGACAGAACATTGTTTATCTGGCCAGCAGTCCTGAACTGCCTCTCTGTCCCCTCTGTATCACTGTGTTGTGGTCTGCTGTGTTCACCTGCTTTTCCTGTGGAGCAGGAAGAATGGTTTGCTCTCAGCTGGTTAAGCAGCCGCATCATTTGCACAACTGCCAGCCCAGCTTCAGGTTCTTATTCCTGGGTGTGCCCTGGAAATAGTCAAAGTGACGGATTAGGGGGCTGCTATACTGGAATGTGTTCAAGCTGTAGTGAGGCATTTGTCTTGCTAACTGTGTGATTAGGAGAGCAGTTTTTCTCTTACAGTTTACACCTGCCTGCAGGTTTCAATTTACAGTGAATGAGGTTATAACAATTCACTGGTAATGACTACTGGCCATCTTTTTGTAAAGCTGCCTTTGTACTCCCTAAAAGGACAATAAATCATCCTCTAGAGTTTGGCTTTTGGTGTCTAAGGATTAAAAAATGACTTGGAAGCGAAAGCAACTTCAGGTAACTTGGAACTTACCTGCTTCTGTAGGTGTAGAAATGGTTCCTGTGAATCAACATTTTTGTTCTTTAGGCTCTGGTTTCATAACAGCCTGCTGACCTGAAGCAGAAGTTGCTGGATCCTGCTTCCCTGAGAGAACACTCAGTGTTCTGTTTTGGCTGTGTAACCCAAGTCATATCATAACAGATGCTACTGCAATGGCATGGGTGGAGTTTATAGGTGTGAGGAGAGTATGGCTCACTGCTACTGCTGACAACCAAATTAAAACTGTCTTTTAGAAACATTAAAGTCCAACACTTCTAGTGTTATGTCAAAAATCAAACCCCTTTCCTGTTAGCTAATCTGAGCTGCATGGGACTAATTCCAAATTCCCTGACCAGCACTAGCAGACTAAGCCAAGCAAGATCAAGTAATGATGCTTTGCCCAGAGAACTGCCTGAGCACACAGTGCATGCTTGGGTCCTGACAAATGGGTGAGCAGTGTGTGATGCTGCTGCTTTATGGGGCAGAAGTCAGGAGTGACTTGCCTGGTTTTCACTGTTGCTTGATCTGAAGTTTTAATAGTGGATGGCTGTTGGGGCAGGGAGGAGCTTTCTGTTCTCACAGTGAATCTTCTAGAGCTGCTCTGCCTTGTTGGATTTGTTTATCATGGAAATTGACATCTGGTACCACTGAAGTTTAACCTTGCAGCTGAGGTATAGTTTGAGGCCCATGTCACATCCCTGCATCTGTACTTATTTCTCTGCCTTTTGATTTGAGGAGCATCAAAATTAAGAAAAGGTAATGCTAGTTTATTAATGTGAAGAAAGTTTCAGGCAGTAAGGAAGCTGCCATGATAAAAAAATAAGGGTGCCAGTGGTTCTGTTTAGTTTGAAACTTACTAAGAATCATGTAGTCATCCAAGTTCTGAGCTTAGGCCACTGCACAGTGTCCTGCACTTGCTGAGTACAGCATGGCAGAGCTGCAAAGGATGCCTGTAACAGAAGTAAAATGGTTAGAGCTTTGTACAGGAGGCTGGGATGGGAAGCTGATCCTGTTAGACAGCAGAAATATTTTGGCATGGGTGAGCACCAGAACCCTGCAAAAAGGAGATTAAAATGGGACTTTGGCTGAAGCAAAATGCAGGGGCCAGAGTAAACAAACACACAGGAGTAAGTCACTAAATTAAAAAATCAAGGGTCCTTTAGGAGAAAGCATGAAATTTCAGATTTGTTTAGATGTGTAATTTCAAGTTTAGAATCCTCACTGTATGTTCCCCTGTTGCAGCAGAACAGAAAGGTACAGCTTCAGCTGCAGCCTCTCCTGTCCCTTCTGAAGGTGCCCACTGAAAAAGCAGTACTCTGCCTGAGTGAACAGTCTGGGTAAAAAGGACTGTTGCAGCCTATTTATGTAGCCTGCCTCAGCCCTGACTTCTTGGAGACTTCTGGAGTGCTACCTGATGTGTGGGTATGGTTTGCTGCATCTGAATGGCTGTGTGTCATACGAAGTTTGCTTAGCCCCAGCTGTATGAAGAACAGCGTTGTCGTGTGATACTGCAGTGTTGTCTGGGATATGAAGCGTGAGCTGAACCTCAACGCAGTGCAGCACAAAACCTCACGGCAGCACCATCTGCTGGCCGCTCCCGCATCCCAGTATCACTACTATCATAGTACTTGCTGCAGTTCACTGAAAGGCTTGGCCAGCTCCAGTTAACGTAGAACACCAAGTTATATACTTAGATAAATAAATAATATCCCTCACTGCTCCTTGAAAGACTCTGGGGAGAGCTGACTTAACTGCGAGACCAAGCTCTAGTGAGGAAAAGTACTGTCAGGAGAAGGGCAAGGCTGCAGGCCTCCAGAGGATCCAGGCACAAGTCAAGAAAACTATGGGAGTGCTGGAACACCTCTTGTATAAGAAGGCTAAGAGATTTGGGGTTGTTCAGTGTAGAGAAGGCTGCAAGAAGAACTTACTGCACCCATTCAGTGCTTAGAGGGGACCTATAAGAAAGATGAGGATAGACTTCCTGGCAGGACCTGATGCAACAGGACAAGAGGTGATGGGTTTGAACTGAAAAAGGGGAGATTGACCCTGGATAAATTACCTGAGATTGCTTGAAGGTAACATCATAGGCAGCTGGGGGAAAAATGGGATATCCATTTGCATATATCCATATGCAAAACACGTTTGTCCTGTTTCCTAATGTGGGATAATTCATTATTGATATGAAATTGGGAAATCTCTTGAGCAGTGGCATGCTGCTGTTTGCAAGTCCAAATGGCTTGTACTTCTGGTTCTTCCACTTGAGGAATGGTGAGAGTTCTAGAATGTGCATTTTTCCATCCTTTTCCACAGTGCAAAGCCACTGCAAAGTGGAGAAGGCAGGAGCCTGGCTTGTGATAGCTCTTTGCTCAGTAGATTCCTTGCATTTTAGCAGAATCCACTTTGGTGCATCTTGATACAGGTTGTGCACTTCAAAAAGTGCCTGGAATCCTTACCAGCTGTTTTCCCTAAATGAATAAGCCCTCCCTGCCTTTTAAAATGTCACTCTAGTTTTGCTGTGCTGGGGACCTGTAGCATGCACACGAGGAACACCCCTGATTTTCAGCCATGTGGCAGTACGTTCTGAGGCTTTCAAACACTGTGCTTCCTCATTTGAAATGAATTTTAACTTGCAAAACAGACTTTGTCTCAGCATAATGAGTTGGGATGCACTAACTAAATCAAAACTTGGTTTTCCCTAAGGTTACAGGATAGACTGACTTAAAGAACTTCGGCTCTGTCATCCTGACCCTGGAGCAATGTGAAGAGTGGAGATAATGCAGAGCTAGTCTAGATACATGATGTTAGGAGTGCATTCATTCTGTCAAAGCAGTAGCTTAAAAACATTATGAATGTTTTCAGTGTTATCTGAACTAATTCAATTAAAACAGCCCAGATTCATGGGTTGAATATGCTTTCACTTTGAAGAGTCAATCTGAATAAATCACCTTCCCTGTAATTAACAAAGCTATGTAAGGGATTTAAATCACTCTTCTGAGAATCTGCTTAAGCTACACAGAAAAGCTTAGAGGATAATTTTGATACTAGACCAGCTTGATCATACTGTTCTGCATCATACTGTTGGGTTATGACAAACTCTGAATGCTAAGACTTGTTTTTCTAGTGTTTTTAAATATTCATCTTTCTATTAATTTTGCATATCCTTGACAATCCTGAGCTCTTGAGGACTGCTTGAGATGTGTGCCCATGGGAGATGCTAGCTGATGCTGACATGTTGGAATGCTGCGTCCTCCTCTCTGCACAGGCTTGTGGTGCTCTCAATCATGGGGACAACCCAAGGACCTCTAATTTTTTTACCCTTTAGACTAAAAAAAACAGGTAACAAATACAGTTGAGCAGCTGTTTTTGTCATCATTACTGTTCTGTGCCCTTCTCTTGAAAGCAGCCCTGCTGTATGTGCTACTTTTGAATGGTGAGACCTGTAGCATTCTCAGAGGCAGTGTGGTCTCTTTGCCAAAATTAAAAAGCTAATTTAACCAAGAATACTTTGAGAAACAATGTAGTTCATATCTACGGCAGCAAATCTGACCCACAGCATAAAGTGAAGTAAATGCAGTGCGTGCAGTCGTTGAAATCATGCAAGTGAAGTAAATTTCAGTTACTAGGTACTGAAGAAAGTCTTTGCATGGAGACATTTGCTTGTGAATACACTTGCCCTGCAGTTGTCAGCGACAGTCCAAGGGGCTCTACTGTAAGATCAGCCTTAATGAAGTGTAAGTGTTCCCAAGGAAGGTGCGTGAGCAGCATTTAAGGCAGGATCCTGTGAATGCTGCTGTTACTGTCTGTATCTGTCAATAAAAACATACACATTTGTTAAATGTCCTAATATAGAGGTGAATCCTTGGAGGATTTGGACAGACTGAGCAAAGGGGTGGTGTATCTCAGCTGTTAATATATGCGGACTTGTAGCCAATTCCTGTATTTCCATATAGCAGCTGAGATGTATGATGGAATTAAGCTTCACATTTCTGAACTCCTTCATGGATTTAATGTCCATGGGTAGTGAATTGTGGAGTCAAGGTTAGAGACTTCAGAATAAACACTGTTTTCTCTTGACTGTGTTAAATGCTAGTAGGGAGAATTCTGAAGCGTTTCTGCTTAACCAAGAAAAACTAGACTTGCAGCAACTTAAAAGCAACATAACCAAGAGTTAAAGAACAAATGCAAAAGGCTTTTGCAAGGTAGACTGTTGTACAGTAGTTGTCATAAATATGCCCTTGATGAGGTGTTGGTTTATACAATCTTGCCATATTAGTAACAGATTGACATCTCTCTTTCATGATCACTGCTGCATCATTAGAAACACTAAGTTCAAAAGCTGTTTGTTTTTATGGACTTTATAATGTTACCTGCAGAGTATAGAACATCTGGCCTTTGTTCCCTCCAGTGTTCACTGCTGCCCTTTTTGTTCATCTCCTGTCACTGTTTCAGTCATTAAAATGAGGGGAATTATTCCTGCGAGAGGGTGACCCATGGAGTTTTCCCAGAATAGGACCATGGTTTCACTTGATAATGTGATATTTACGTGCTGAGGGGTTTTGTATTAACACTGTAGTTGTCCTAATGACAAAACAGAAACATGTACTAGTGGGCACTGACTTTCCATTTCAACCTCATTCCGCACCTGCTCCTGTAATAGTTCTCATGTTTTGGAAGTTGGTACCACACTCTAATAGCATGAAAATGGAGTGGGGAAAGGTAATGTTTTTTGTTCCCAAATTTCTCTCCATTAAGCTCTTTTTCAGCCAGCATATTCACACTAAGATAAGCCTTGATTTCTGCAAGGTTACTGGGTGATACTTCTTTTCTAATTTGTGGAAGTGCTGGAAGTTAAAGACATCAAGCAAAAGACACTCGGAAACAGTTGCAGGCCAATCTCTTTAGGCTTTTCCATTATATGTGTTGAACACTTAGCTGGACAACTGCGATTCGAAGCTGCAATACAATATGAATGCGCAATACGGTCTAGGCTGCATCTTCAGGAATCGGTTGTAAAACAGAAGGTTATTAAAAAGAAAGCAAAAGACTCATTTCTGTGCAGCTTTGAATCTTGTTTGCATTTCAGAAATACCCTGTACTATGTTGCTGGCCATATACTAAACTTCTCTACAAGGAGACACAGTGCTGCCTGTGAGTATTTTTAAGGCAGTTTTAATCCTGATAGAAGTACAAGTCAAGAGGAGGGAAGACTTCTTCCGTTTTCTTCCCAAGCGTGAAGAGCTCAGGCACACACTGGCTACCAGTTCTCTTCTCTGGCTGCAGAATCCCAATAAAAAGACATGCAGATAAACGTAACTTGAACATGGAGAGACTGGGGAGAGAAGAGGTAGGAAAAAAGTGTCAATTAAAGTATTTCATGAGAAAGGTGCAAGCTGTGTGTAAGTACGCGTTCCTAGAGCACAGACAGCCACAGTTTACTAGTTTCCAGGTTTAAGTGTGCTGATGTTCCAGGAAATTATGTTTAATGGACTTTAGCTATTAATGAACTTGTGTAAGTTGGTAGAGCGGCATTGGGTTTTTGGAAGCTTTACTTGGTGTTGACACTCACAGATTAAATTGAAATGCATTTAGATCTCTTCAGAAGTAACTTCTAGTAGAAGTTTTGAAGAAGGGGTTTGAGAAACAGGAGACTAAAACATTGCCTATAACTGCAGGTAGGTTTGTGCATTGATAGGTTTAAAACAGAAAATTGCTGGAAATGAGCAAACATGTCTGGGGGGGGGGCTTTTTCATCAAAAGTCAGAGCACAAGATTTCCTGAGTATTAAATTAATAGAAAGCTGTGCTGTATTACCTTGCCCACTCAGTGGAAGTGTTCCTACAGGATCTGACAGGTAATTGAGTCATCAACATAAAATATTAATATTTAAGATGATACATTCCATTTTCTTAATGCATTGTAGTGCCACATCTATCTATGTGCAAATATGACACAGATTTACTGGGACACAGCTGTCACCTTGAAGCTGTGCTCAGTAACAGCTGATTAGCAGTATCTGCTCCACATGTTAAACAGGTTCAGCTTCTCTGACCTCATTAGAGGGAGCTCCTCAGTAATAAATGCTCCTCTAGCTCCTTGCAGTGATTTATGTTAGAGAAAGTTTTAAGGCCACAATCCCTGCCATGAACAGACCCGGCGGTCCTTAAGGACATAGAAGAAAGGTTCCAAAAATTAATAGTCTTAGCACTAGAATTAAAAATTAAATAGGAAAAAAGTTAATTTTTTCAACAGCATGGTCTGCAGCACAGCACTCCTTTCATCCCCTTAACATTCGTAGCCATCGGTAGTGTGGCCAGCAGGACTTAGGGACTCAATTCTCACCCTGTACTTGAGTCCTGGGGGCAGTTCTGGGCCCTTCACTTCAAAAAAAAGATTGAGGTGCTGGAGTAGATCCAGAGCAGCAATGAGGCTGGGGAAGGGACTAGAGGGAAAGTCTGATGAGGAGAGGGTGAGGGAGCTAGGGTTGTTTAGCCTGGAGAAGAGGAGATTCATGGAGGACCTTATCACTCTCTACAACTCCCTGAAGGGAAGTTGTTGTCAGGTGGGTTTTAGGCTCTTCTCCCAGTCAGGGCCTGAAGCTGCACCAGAGGAAGTTTAAGTTAGATGTTAGGAAGCATTTCCTCATGGAGAGGATAAACAGACACTGGAATGGACTGGCCACGGCAATGGTGGAGTCACCGTTCCTGAAGGTGTTTAAAGAAAGACTGGATTGTGGTGATGTTAGGTCATAGGCTGGGCTTGATGATCTTAGAGGTCTTTTCCAGTCTCAGTGATTCTGAGATTGAATATGGTTGTGAGGTTAAAGGGTCCAGAAGTGTACAGTAATCTGTTCATAAAATTAGATGCATGTACCTCTTCGCTTTTGAATCAGAATGTCTGCAGGCTGTGCCCATCAAAAATAGGTAACATCCTGGCATGCTGTTTATTAGTGTTTTTCAATTTCTGAATGTACTGTCTCAAACTCTGTGATCTACTCTAGGAGACGCTGTTCTAGCAGGGGGGTTGACTAGATGATACTCAAATGTCCTTCCCCACCTACTGCACTGTGAAACAAACAGCCAAATGGTGTAAACCGCTTTTTCTTGCTATTTGTGATTAGGGAGAATTAGTGACTTAAAGTACGACAGGTATATTAGCACATATATTAGCCAGTGGTGCTTAAACTTACAAGCTTAGTCTGTCACTCATTATTCACAGACTGGTGGGGCCAGAGTGACGTAAATCTTGCTCTTACCACAGGAACACACAAAGTACTGAAAAGCCTGCTCTGGAAGCCCTCATCTCAGCATTTAGTGACACATGTCACCTGGTTAACAGCCATTTATTTTTCAGTTTAAACATCAAAAACTCTGCGTGTTTTTTTGGTGCTCTGAATTTGAGAGCTTGATCCTCCTAAATCTGTTAGCCGGTTTAAGGCCCAATTACTAGTCACAGGAACAAGTGAAATCTGCAGATAAGATGACACCATGCAGAGATAGTTCAAAAGGAATCAGTCACACTACTTCAGGCTGACACTTCTTTTTTTTTTGCTTGAAATGTGGTTCTTTGAAAACTGAGTATTTATGAGGAAAAAGCACTCTAATTTTTTCCCCCTTCTTGCAGGATCCACTTAAAGCCTCAGCGGTGTGAGTTGTGTTATCTTTCTATTATCTCTGCAGAGCATTTTCTTTCCTCCCAGCTGAGAAATAGCAAGTCTAGGTAGGTAAAGGACATGTTTACTCATGGCTGGGAAGGCTGCACAACTGGTGAAGGATCTAACATCTTTGAAACCTTTATGCTCAGTCTGGGACTACCCACAAGGTACTAAACAAATGGGTTAGGCTCCTTAAGTCCATCATGTTTGAGTTGGGTTCTTTTGTATGAGCTCTTCATGTAATTACTACTTCGGAGTGGAGGTATTTTCTGTCTCTAGCAATGTATCTACTAATTTTTATTTCATCCCACCAGTGATTGATCAGATAGGTGAAAAGAGACTCAGTGCAAGTGGAGAAACTAACGCTGACACAAACACATTTGTACTTCTCTAAATGTGATGGGAAAACAGGGTCCATATTATTACACCATTATCTTCAGTCTCCAACTGTGTCGTGGTGAACCGTATGTGTTCCTCAGGTAGGTTTTTGTGCTGGGAACCCACTTGCCCAGCCAATTGCCCTGTAGGTATCAAGATGAAAACATTAATTATCCCAACCTTCACAGCCTTAATGAGGCAAGACCTGATGGGGAGGTAATAGGACATCAATAAGTTCAGTAAGAGATATTAAAAAAACCTGTTAAACAACATCTTTGTGCTCTGATAAAGAGGGGGAGCAAAAGATTCAGGTGTTGTGGGTTTCTGCATACACAGACAAGTGGGGAAAGAAGCTAACTCCACATATTGAATGCTTGGTTATGTGGTGTTTCTGTGTAACTGCCTGTCACAGACGGAGATGTACAGCTGGTTTTGACAATCGTAAAGGTCTCCTAACCCAAATCACTCTGTGATTAAAGGAAATCTACCTGTGAGATTCCCTTACCAGCCTTTCTGCGTCCCAGCTTGCAGGAATGGGTGTATGGATTACTGCACATGGGGAGAAGGTTTGTTTTTCTTCCTGGTCAAGTTGTGTCCCATTTGAAGTCTGGCTTCCAGGCTCTTGCCTCAAGAAGCACAGAGTGGAACTGCTCCTCTGACAGCACTTTGTGCACTGGATCTTTAACAGCTAATGGCTTAAATGCATTCTTAAGTATTATTATTATCATGGGTCTTCCCATGTCTCTCTTTTCCAGTTCACCCAAAACCTTAATTCCCTCTGAAGAGCAGTGAGGGAGGGGATACAAACTTTATCCATCTTCATGAGTTATCTCAAATATTTCAACCCAAATTTCACAACTTATGTAAGGATTTAGGCACTTGGAGTGTGGGATTAATAACTTATATCCAAGTCAATGATTTTCAGAGCTGTCATTTGCTTAGAAGTTGAGATATAAAAATATTAGGTCTAAATGTTCACATTCCTGTGGTACAAAATGCAAAGCCATTGCTGCCTTTTTAAGCCATGTCAAGGCACATGCTACACTCTTGCTGGAAGGCCTTTGAACACATGAGAAACTTCTCTACTTGAAAAGATTGTAATGAAAAGAGTAAAAATACTTGTCTGCAGGGAAGGATTTTAAGTCTAAACCCTTGTGGAATGAGTAAGGAGCTGCTTTCCACAGAAGATGTAATTGAGTTTATAGCATTTCAGCCAATGAGCCTGTTCCACTCATCACAGATCCCCTTCAGTTGTTGGCAGGCTTTTAAGAAGTTAACGTATGTGTAAGTTTTTGAGGAGTCTTGTCATTATCTGCCCCTCTGCTGTTGTTGAGATGCTATCACATGCATCACAAAATGGCCTGTGGATGATTTGCAGAGCACACAAATGGTGCAGAGCCTTGCTTTAATGATGCCTTACCTTTCACATGGTCAGTGGCAGCGATAGAATTGATGTCATGAAACATCACACTCCTGCTCAAGGAGGCCACGATCTCCTTGCAGTGGTAGGTAGCATCTGTTGCCACCCCATGCATTTGTGTAGTCATGTGTATGTATAGTCAGGTGTGAACAGTGGGCTCCTTTATTTTAATGTTGTTTAAGAGCAAATTGTATTTGTTAAAGGAAAGGCCCCTCTGGTCGCTTTGCCTTCTCCGCAGTGGAGAGCAGCTGAGTCAGCTGGGGCTGTTTAGTCTGAAGAAAAGGAGGCTGAGGGGAGGCCTTATTGCTGTCTGCAACTACTTGCAAGGAGATCGTAGAGAGGTTGGGGTTGGTCTCTTTTCACAAATAACAAGTGATAGGACAAGAGAAAACAGCAACAAGTTGCACCAGGGGAAGTTTAGGCTGACATTAGGAAAAACTTCAGTATTGGAAGGGTCATCAGGCCTTGGAACAGGCTGCCCAGGGAAGGGTTTGAAGCACTGTTCCTGGATGTGTTTCAAAGACACGTAGACCTGGAGCTTAGGGACAGGGTTTAGTGGTGGCCTTGGGACAGTTGGGTTAATGGTTGAACCTAATGATCTTAAAGGTTTTTTTCAGCCTAACAATTCTATGAAACTCTCGATTGTACCATCACTTTGTAACCAACCAAGGCTGCTGCCCTGATGCAGTAGTAAAAAAACAAAGTAGGAGAGCACCTCTGCCCTGGATAGCTTACATTCTCAAAGAAAAAGAAAAACACATACTTTTTCCTTTATTCTATTATTTTAATTCTGTTCTTGTTTTCCTCCTCCTTGGACGCATATTGTGTTCCAAAGAGGAGTTGTCCATGCCAGCTCTTAGCCAAGCTATTCAGGTTGGTTCTTTAATTTCTTGTACTTAATAAGCTATTAACAGAGTGTTTTTATTAAGGAGATAAAGCTGCCTGCATTTCAAGATGCTTCTAAACAACATTAGCAAGGTTTATGATACTCTCCACGAATGGAATAATCACTGTAAAGAAAAGCCTTATGCTGGAAACTAAACTTTGTTCCAAGTTACAGGCTATAAAAGAAGGAGCAATTAGCAATGAAATAAAAAGCAACAAAGATTTTATAGCTTTTTTCCCCTCCCCACAATAGTATAGTTTTTCTGTAGTATTAAATGATAAATAAATATTTGAATGACTAAATTTAATAGACTTATATTTAATAGCACTTGTACTACTGTAATTCAGGAGTAACTCCAGTGTGAAACTCTTCAAGGTAGGATAAATAAAGGTAGGATTAATTTTAAAATGGAATTATTTTAAATAGGTGCAAATATTTATTTCCCCACCCAAATATTCCATTTTGATTGCAAGTAAGTGTTCATGGATTCAACTAATGAAGAGTAAAAACTTAAAAGAAGACAAAGTATTTGTAAAACTCTGAGGCAGGTCCTTGGCCTCTCTTTGAAGGACTGACACTCGTTATGAATCTGATCTTACAAACAGTGGGTTGGTGGTTGTTTTTTAAAATTGACAGAGGACTTTCAGAAGAAACTTGTGCACAAGCACTTAAAGTTTACTACAGGTTTTGATACCCTCTTCTATGGAGGAACCAGCAGCCAGAAGCTGGTGAGGCTATCCACAGCAAAACAAGTAGCACACATGTAGAGGTGGACATCATACACCACTGCAGTGAGTCACATTCTTTGTGGATGGCCTAACTTTCCTTCTGTTTCTCACAGTTTAAGATCATTAAGAACCAGATTATTAGCTTGGCCCTAACATACTGGTGCCTGTAGATTGGTATTTACCTCCCACAGGTCTTTCCTATCAACCTTTTTACAAAAGACAGTGCAGCTGCCTTTCCAAGAAAAGATCTTTTCATACCAGACTTCTCTGCTTACAAACCAATGGGCAGCAAAGGTCAGAAAACTTGAAGGAATCAGTAAATTACTTCTTTTCAGTGGACAGAGTGAAATGCTACTTCCTGGGAGAAATTCTTCTAACAGAAATGTAATCTTTTATTTACCAGTTTTTAAATCAGAGCAACAAACAAAGGCCATCTCTTCTCTCCAAGTCTTCCAAAATACTCTGATAAAGCAGCTACTCCTATCAACAATGCTGTGGTGCTTTCTGATGCTGGGATTCCTCCTGGGATCTGGAACATCCAAGGAGGAAAGTATGAAGAGAAGGAAGTGGGAAAATTTCTCATGGCTGGATGTGATAGTGATTTGGGTATCCCGCTCAGATTATTATATGATAGACTTAAGTATCTAAACCAAAAGTTAATGTTTAACTTAAAGTAACCCTTAATGACTGCAGAACCTGAGACAAAGTGTTCTGCAAGGGGGAAGAGAATATCTTTCCTGTTCAAGCTCTCCTCATCATCTATAGAGGCAGCTGCAAAACAAGAGCGCAAAGAGGTAAGAACTTCCCTTTTTAATATAATCTCTGCTGCAGCAAAGCCAACTCATAAAGAACATCTCTCATTTTTCTCTAAAGGGTTCACTTGAACAAGGGCAGGGCCAGTCACTGCTGTTAGGGCAGCTCATATTGCAGCGCATTTGAAGAGCTGACTGCTGGAAACAACACTGGCTGTTGCAGTGTCACCTTCCAGCGAGTGCCACATCTTACCTGGCCTTCCACAAAACGGTTCCCCTGCTCTTACGCAGTTCACTGGGTTTGATGCCATTTGTTTAATAACCCTGAAATGCAGTCAGGCTCTGCGAGCAGCTATTTATCACTTGCAAAGTGTCTGGATCTCTGCAGCTCCTAGTGATTACAATGATAGTGACTGCCCCATGAAGTGGCATTCTCCTGCTCCTCCAAGGCTCTCACCTTGTCAGCTGGAAAGGTGACTGGGACTTCTCTGTCTGTTTCCACCGAAGGTAGGGCACTTACCAGTTTATCAGTGAATGTTGTTAATGGGGTTATTATTCAACTTCCTTTATCTTAGTGGTCTTCCTTGATGGTGATTTCCTTAGAAAGACCATTTCTTTCAATGGAGCCCACCACTGGCTGGGTAAACTGGCTTCTACTGCCGTGACAATAGTTCTTGCAAGCTGTGGATCTTCCGAGTTTGTTTTTCACTGCGTTGGTTACAACACGTTCTATTTTCATTTATACCCTCCCCACACCTCAAATGCTGCTTTGCAGGGAGGATAGCGTGTGAGGGGTGTGCTTCAGGAGCAGTAAGGAGGGTAGCAAAGCCTTCAGGAGCTGCTTCTCCCAGTGTTTGTAAGCTTAGTTGATATTTTGTCAAAGAATCAGTGTGGGTTTCTCAGTCACCTCCTAAAATTAAGTTATCTTTTAACAGAATTCAGTTAGATGGGAGGAAGTGAGATGCCAAATGTTCTTACTAGTAAAGAACAAAGGAAGAGAAACTGCTTGACTGCTAAGCATTATTTCTAAAAATAGTCACGCTATGGGTTTTACAAAGCATCATCTGCTCTTTAAAATGAGATGAAATAAAATACACTTGAAATTGAACACTGAAGTCTTTGTTTGTTATTCCTCCTCCCTCAGGCTTTATCATCCTTTCAAATCATTTTCCTTTCCTTGTAACACTGAGCTATTGTACCCTTGAAACCTTTCTACAGACACTTCTCTCCACAAGCTTTACTAGTTGCAATCCTAATGCTTTGAGCAGCCTTGCCTGGATGTTAGCAGTGTGGTAACATGCAATTCCACCTGCTAACCTTGTCCCTCCCTCCGTTGAACACAGCATCACTGTCACCTAATTTCTTGTTTGAATTAACTAGTATTGGTGCACTCTGCCGGACTCCATAAGTACGTCCTTGAATTCATTTTCCCGTCTTTGTTTCTGTCAATGCTTACTTTTGTTTATGAAAGCAACAGGTTTTGTGATACTCTAGAAACTTTTCTTGAAGTCTCTGTCTTGAAAATATCACAATTATTTCAGGTATTCCAGATTGCTTTGCTTGTCTGAACATTGGGTTGTTTTCCTTCACAGCATTTTAGTTTCCTTGTTTCATGTTCCTAAACAGTTCTGAGCTATCGAAACACTGCTGGAGGGCATGTCTCCTGTTTCATAGAATCAGTTGCCACTGCACAGACCAAGGCTGGGAGGAATTAGCCAGACTGGTGATCTTAAATGTGGGCTGCTTGTGCAAGACTCCTGTCATTAAACCTCACCTGCTGAAACTCTATCAGAAGGTGTCTACAATCTAAGCTACCAAACCCCTAAACCTCATTTATCACCACATCTTTGTTGCTAAATCTGAGGCTGCTCTGAAACAAAATAAGTTGTTTTGCAAGTTTGCTTCAGAAATTCCCACAATAGTCCCTTTTAATTTGTGCCAAATTGCTGCTGCTGTGGTTATCGATGTGAGTATTTGAAGGAGATGGTTGATTAGATCCACCTCTTGGAGGTGGGGTTTGCCTTTTTTTGTGAAGAAAACAACATGAGGAACAAATGATGCTTGATTATCACTTCAGAGTGAAGTAGCTTTCCTACATTCAAAGAATGTGACATTTAATCTTTCCATCGTAAAAATCCCATCCAAATCAGGATTTTCTTGTTGCTTTTAACAAGCCATGTCTGCGGCAGTGCCTTGCTGCTTCACTGTCCTGCCAAATTACCACTGGGTGTCTTCCAATTCCAGACTTTCCAATGCCTACAGATGTTGGGCACCGAGGATTACAGTGTCACAGGCCTTCTGGAAGCTTTCCTTCAGCGAGCAACCTGTTTCAGAGGCAGTGTCAGAAGCAACCTTGCTTCTAAGAGGAGGTTGGAAATGCAGCCCATCCTTCATTCAGCTTTGATCACCAGCCAAAACGAACATTTCCATCTTCTTGTTCATCACACTTGCATTTTCAATCTTTCTTCTCTGTCAGAGAAACATAATTGAAATTATTAATATTACCATAACCTATCACCTTAGCAATGCATCAAAGTTATGGAATTATGGATGGAGCTGCAACTGCACATTTTGTTACAGGTATAGAATATTTTTAGACTCAAATGTTGGGTTTTGACCTTGGAACCCATCCCATCACACAGCAGTGATCTTGAATTTAGCCTAGCCTAGTATCCAGCTATCCCAGTATTACTCTGCTCACCCTGATTCAAGAGTCAAGCAAGACCTTCAAGAAAACAGGAAGGGAAAACTGCAGGAGGAAAGAAAACCACTTCTTTTCTGTTTTATGGTTTTTAAATCTACAATTATCTTGTCAAAGCCAAGACGGCAGAGAGATTTGCAAGCACTAAATGACTTCTGCACTTAAGTGTTTCAGTACTGACACCGTTCTCATTCAACCACAAAGGCTATTTGTCTAACACTCTCTGCTGTCAGCGTTGTTTTCCCTTAGTTGCGTAAAACACACAACCTGCGTCAGTGAATCCATTTTCCCCCATTCTTCTGGAAATGAAGGAAATGCAGGATGAGTCCCCTGGGCTGTTGGTTTGTGTTGATGTTTGCAAGTGTTTCCCCAGGGTTGTCTTCCCAAAAGGTACCATTTCAGGTTTGTGCATTGAAAATTGCTGTTACAGGGTGGTTCTTCAGAAAACACTTTATTTCCTTTTAAAGCAGAAACTGGGAAGCTGCTCACTTGTGGCTCATTCTTAAACTTCTTTTCTTTCAGAAACTTGACTGGGTCATCTGAAGGTCTAATGTGATAAAATAATTTGGGTGTACTTTCTCCTGGCTTGAAAAGTCTAAGTAAGACTTAAATAGGCTCAGAACTTTGCAATTGCCTGTGCTTTGTTGTGCTGAAAAGATACTGAATTTTATCCTTAACTTTCAGTTTCCATCCATCCACCTCAGCCCTGTGGTACTCTTTAGGGCAGCCATGTCCTCATCATCCTCTTCAGCAATGGAAACAGAGATCTTCCAGTACATTGATGCTCATCAAAATGAGTTCATTGAGGTAGGAACTATAGTGCGGTGACATGATGAAGGCAGAACTGGTGCCCTGGGGTTCTGTGCTCCACGTGCCAGAGGAGTGTTTGTCACTAAGGCAGTGAGCACTGGTGTAGGTCTGGCATCAACTGTGCCACAGGTACCTCACAAAGCAAGGCAGCAAGGCATGCTCTGTGCTGAGGACTCTTTGGGTGAAAGAGGGATTTGCATGGATTTCCACAAACCAGACAGCTGTGGGTATCCTTTGAGTGTGTACAGAGTGACCCAAAATATCTGCGGAGTCAAAATAGACATACACTGGAGAAGGAAGCCAGATAGGATGTTCCCTCGGTTGCTTTACATCAGAACTGGTGTTTGTAGGTTTACTCTTGACAAGGATAGGAGTTTTGGTCACATACTGGTTTGTGCTTTCATTTTTGCCAGTTCTTTGTTAAAGGCCAGAAACATAATCACTCTGGTCAGTATCCGTTATGCCTTAAAGCTAAGGGCACTCCTGAATCCTCCAAAGTAATTTGCACGTTGTGCAATGCAAAGTGGTCAGCAATTAGTCTACTTCCTCTTCTACTGGATTTTAGACCATTGTTAACCATGTGAACAGGCCTCCCTGTTTAGAATTACCAGGACCCACATAAGCAATTCCTCTCAATTCTGGAGCTATATAGCATCTATGCTGTTACTGTGATGGGCTAGAAATTAAACCACCTCCCAGCATGACCCTTCTCATGATCGAGGGGTGAACACTGCAGCACCCTGGGTGACTTATCTGCATGTCTTTCCTTCCTGCACAGGACCTTAAGGAGTGGGTAGCTGTGGAAAGCGATTCTGTTCAACCAGTTCTGAGGAAAGAAGTTACCCGAATGGTAGCATTGGCAGCAGACAGACTTGCAGCACTGGGAGCCACTGTTAATTTAATAACTCTGGGGTCACATCAGGTACTTCTCTGATTCTTGCATTTAAAGCATCATATTTGCACACGTGGTCTACCTACTGCATTCAGCCCTATGGTTATGTTAAGCAGCTTATGACATACTGGTATTTTTAGTAGCTAGATAACTTACAAATAGTCCTGCAGCCATGTGGTACCTGCTGGAACCAGTCCTGCCTCATCCTACCTGGGAACAGAATTGGAAGACCACATGGAAAATCCAGATGCAAATGGAGGTTTTATTTGTGACAGGAAGACCCTTTTAAATGGAATCAGCGTTGAAAATGCAAGAGGCTGTAGGTTTATGCCAGAGCTTGAGTGATGAAGCATTATAATGCATCACCCATCACCAAAGTCTGTATATGAGAGAGGTAGCCTTTGTGAGAAAAATTTGGCCAGACAGAAAGGGACTGCTATCTTGAGTCTGGGGAGTCGTCTTTGGTTTGCAGAGCTTCTGACAAACACTAGCCATTTTCTTAATGATTGCAAAGATTAATCTCTGACAAATCTTTGTCTCTAATTACTTACCTGTAAGATCTGGGAGTTCTGTCCTGCCCTGGGCTCCCTTCTATTAGGAATGCAGGTGTTTGCTAATTCCCTTATGCTTCCTCTGAGGCTTCTGGGAGAGGGCAGTGACAGCCTTAGCACAAGATCCTTGCAGCACATCAATACCCTCAGCATTTCAGGCTATGTAGTTTGATAGTTGTAATAAATGCATTTAAAATTAAAACCTGGGTGTGCACTTGGGCTGCAGTTGTGATTGCCAAAACACACAGCAACAGTCTGGGGCAGCAACAGCAGGAAATGTGTTACCTCTTGTTGGAGCAGAGATGAGAAAGACTTTGCTTAGACCCAAAATAGTGTTTCACAAAATGGGTTTTTCCTTTGATAGCTTGGCACAGATGCAGCTATGTTTTTGGGATGCAGACTGGTATTGCTGGTGAATATAAGGGAGTTCACATATTCCTTCTCTTATTTCTCTCTCTTGTGAGACAATGGTCTCTCTTTGGCCAATGCAAACCTCTGCTCAGGGTACTTTACAGAATTAATTTAGAGCCTTAACCTGTTTTCAAAGCTGTCTGAAATAGCTGCTGCTGCCCTGTGTCAGCAAAACTTTGTTTCTGTGTTTGAGTTTACAGACTCCCTATCGTCTGTCTGTGGTGAAATCCCTAACTGGGTTTGCATGGCTTTAGACTACTTCAGCGTCACAAGACGTGTTTGTCACCACAGTATACACAGTGAGCTTGGTGTTCTCCATTGCTGGGAAGTAAGAGTTTAGCAATAAGGGCATTTATAACACTGAAATCTTAGAAGAGCTCCATAAAGAACCAAACCAGCTGGATTCAAAGTCAGATTTGGGCACCTAATAGAATCAGAGCACAATGGTCAAGTAAAAATATATTCAGTACTCAGAAGATTTGTTTTTACTAACATTTGTAAGTTTTCAAAGACTTGGTTTTCCTTAATTGCTTTTTTTCACCATTCTCCACAGTTGCCTGACAGCCAGGACCTACCACTGCCTCCTGTGATTCTTGGGGAACTAGGGAAGGACCCACAAAACCCCACTGTATGTTTCTATGGACATGTGGATGTGCAACCTGCCAAAATGGAAGATGGATGGAGAAGTGACCCTTACACGCTGACTGAGATAGATGGTGTGTACCTGGTCAGGAGTTTTGTGTTATTTGTTTGAATATACAACAGATTGAGTGGAAGGAGGCTCCCTGGATATCTAACCAAAGCACAAGGATTTCTCCTGTGGGACTCTTTTGGGGCAAATCCAGCAGCTCTGAGGCTCAATGGCCACACTATGAAACCCATCAATGATTGCCTAACATTTGATATGGAAGGGCCACTTGAGGTTAATGCCACTTTATAAAGTATGCAATAGACAATCCATTCTTGCTTTAAAATTCTTCTTGGGTTGTTGAAATCAACCGTTCTGCTCCCTCACACTTCCCATTATTGCCCTGTGATCCTTTAGTCCTTTCACCTGTCATGATGGAGGTATGACCTATTCACAGTAGAAGAATGTGAGGCGTCCTTTAATGAAGCATCTTTCTACTACAACCAGCTGAGCATGAAAAGCTCCATTCACTGAAGGAATAAAACTAATGGGTAGAGGGCCAGTGGATGAGTAAAACCCCAAGAACCCAGAAATTATTATCCCTAGGTCTGTGCAATAATCATTAAGTTGCCCCTTCCCATTAGCTGGAACTGGTTCTAAGCAGCCTTACTGGGACAACACTGCATTCCACAGAAGTTTATCCCTGCACATGAAGCTGAAATCTGTTGCTGTGCATAACTGTTCAGAGCTTTACAAACCAGATGTTATGTACCTGGACTCATAGTTTCACACTATAGCGAGGCTATCTACTGTTGGGGCTTTTGCTGCTGTGCACACTCTTCAGGCATGTCTGGTGTGAACAAGCAGCTCCTAAGAACAGAAGTGAGGGTCAGAAACCAGCAAGTAGCAGAACCTGGAGTATGATGTGTATAAAAGGAAAGGGGGGTGGGAAAGTGTAGTAGTCCCTTGGAAAACACCCACCATCCTATTTAAAAGAGGCCAGTGAAGTCCTGACTTTTTTGACATCTCATCTGACGCCACTACAGATTCTGTGGCACCAAGAATTTGCTGATGACATTGAAGTGACAAAAAATGTTTCAAAAATTACTTAAAACCTTTCCTCATTTTTTTAAGGAAATTTGTATGGGCGTGGAGCTACAGATAATAAAGGACCTGTCCTAGCCTGGATAAATGCAGTGGAAACATTTAGAACATTGAAATTAGTAGGTATCAATGAGAACTTTTAAAATTATTATTGTTGTTATAATAGTATCTCTAGAGAGATGTATTTACATTGCTGTGAGTGAAATGATACACCTCTGTCCTAACAGACTACGTACCTTTTGAAATCACAACCTTTTGAAATATAAGATTATTTCTAATACTGTATCCAGAGTGCTGGTCTCACTCTAATAAGAAGATATCCTTGAGCATTTCTGTATTGTACAGTCTGCATGCAATGTACATATGCTCTTGCTGACATTGCCCTGCAGAAGAGAACATGCTGGGGGAAGCATTTAATTTAAACAAATTATATTAAGCAGCTCTAATACCCTATTCTCTTGAGAGCCTTTAAAATACTAAACTAGCATCCATGTCAGTGTCTTTCAAGTGCTACGAAGTACACATTTACCTACAGATTAACTCTTGTAAGGGGCTGTCTTTCTGCATTTTTCCAGTTGTTCAAATCTTTAGTAACTCTTTCAGCTTTAAGAATCAAACAAAAAGAAATCTTTGTCATTTGAAGCCTTTCCCAAAAACCAGCACAGACCATCAAACAATACTTATGAACAATTTATTTCTAAATTTCTTGTGATCATTTGATGAACCACTGCTGAACCCACTCATAACCCAAGTTCATTTAATTCTACACATTTGTTCCTGCATTTAATCTGAGCATTGAATCAAAAGAGAAAATGTCTTAAAACCTGTAATGAGAAAATTAATTGGAAGAAAAAACTAAGCTCAAATTTATTTCTCCTATGGGACGTGTCAGCACTTCTAACTTGTGATATTCCATAATAAAAGTTCTCTGAATTACCCCTGGAAATAGATTCTGATGTATGAACAGGCAAATGTATTACTGAGTGTGAAAAGGACAATTATGGTAGAATCACCAGCCACGTTTTTGCTGCCATGTGAGTGACTCTGGCCACAGATAACATGTTAAAATTTGTGTAGGTCTGGATCTTAGGGATGTGGTTTGGGACAGTTGAGTTAATGGCTGGATTTGATGATCTTGTAGGTCTTATCCAGCCTGGACCATTCTATGTTGTGCAACCCTCAGCAGTGGACCTCTGCCAGTGCTATCCACATGGGCACTAACACTGGGAACACAAGAGGGAAGGAAATTTCTGGGAAAATTCAACTGTTATTGCACACAATTTCCAAAGCAGTTAGAATATCTAATAGTGCTGAGGGAAAGCCCATTGAATGATGCAGTTCAGCAAATTTTCTGTAAAGTCAAAGAAGGAGAGAAGATATCACTTATTTGCCCTCCAAAGTGAAAAATAGATTAAAAATGAGGAAAACCAAATTTTCTGGGAAACTGAATGCATCTCTTTATCACTGCTCTTTCTACTGTAGCAAGATATATATCCTGCGTTTTCTTCTCCTAACACAATGTATCACAAGCCAGTCTGATTCTGAATTTGAAGACTTTTTTTATTATTATTTCTGAAAAACCTTGTTCTGTACCCAGACTTCTCTACTGTTCATTTAGGCCCTGCCAGTGAACTTCAAGTTTGTAATTGAAGGTATGGAGGAAGCAGGATCCTTAGGACTAGAAAAGTTACTTGAAGAAAACCAGTGCTTTTTCTCTGATGTTGATTACGTTGTGATTTCCGACAACCTCTGGCTCAGTAACAAGAAGCCTGCCCTTACCTATGGGAGTCGGGGAAATGCCTGCTTCTTTGTGGAGGTAAAGGACACAGGTTCATCTGAGCTGGACCCCTGACTAGAGAGCAGTGATGTACCTGTAATCACATCTGGTTTTGCATGCACAGAAAGACTGAGAGCAAACTGAACATTTATAAATATAGAACTCTGTTGTATCCTTTTTGGTTTTTAAAGATTTTTCTCCTCATTTCAGTTCAATTAATCTTAGTTACTTTTGTTAATCTTTGGACAGCATTTCCCCACTTACCTCTCTCCCCTTGATTCCTTTCCTGTCGTGTTATTCTCCTGATACTCTCCCAGTCTTTTCTCATCTCACTCTCTGGACATCAACTCCGTTCTCTTGCAGCATCATCTCTACACCGCCTGACCTTCTCCAAAACCATGTTTTCTGCTGCTCTGCCCTTCTGCAGCAGATACTGCTAAGAGCAATGTATCTGCCTAAAGGGACTCAATTTCGTTGGATCCCTGGGTTTAAAAGCCACACAAAATTTTTGTAACCATTGGCAGAAGCAAGTAACAGTGCATGTAATATATTTAGCAACCAACATGAGCTATTGTGAAATGAAGAGCAGAAATTTCTCATCTGGAAACTTCCTGATGAAGCATAAAAGGAATTCAGAGAGAAGATTAAAGCACTCAAGAACTCAAAAAAATACGCATTAACCTTTATGTCTGAAAATGAATGAAATTTGTTTTAACCAAAAGAGCCTCGCCAGCCTTGATTCAATTTTTCTCTAAGTCTTGGTTAAGAAAAATGATGCTATTAAAACATCAAAACTGATCTCTGCCTCCTAACAGACTGTTGGCTATAATGAGGTTTTGAGAAGAATAAACAAGTTTGTTGCAGGAAAATAGTTTATGATAAACCCAAGCATAAAAATGTGGCTGGAAAAAGAACTCATTTAATAAACCAAATGCTGCTTTCTATTCTAAAGCTGTATGATTCAATAGACCTCTAAATCCTTATTTGCTGCAATCTGGAATTAAGGTTGAACATATATTTTCTTAACGTAAACCAACTAGTGTTCTTTTCTGCCTTTGTTATGAAGATCTTGCATTAAATAAAAAGTATAGAGAACTTGAAGACTTGATCCTGTAAGGTTAGAAACAGAAACATGCAAGTGAGTCACTTACAATGTATTTAATCTTACTGAAGGAAAAGGTGGAATGGAGATGGAGTCTTCTCAGATGCCTGTGAATGTTGTAGAAAGTTGAAGACATTGCTTCTGACATAATGCTTTCCACTTTAAAAATAGAAACACCTAATCATCTTCTATTGATTTATAGCCTTGTTACAAAAACTAAATCCACCAAATGCTGCAGAAAACAAACCCTTGCAAAAGAACAAGGTTGGGGGATTATATATTTTTAAAACTATAATATATAATATAAAATATATAATACATTATATACAACTGGTGGTTTCCATGCAGGTTAAATGTGGTGACAAGGACCTTCACTCTGGAACTTTTGGAGGCATCATTCATGAGCCAATGACAGACCTGATAGCTCTACTGGGTAATAATGTGCATCATTGCTTGGGAGTAATTGGGAAGCACTGGCTAGCAATCAGCCTACCGAAGGTCAGTGTTGTGTTTAATTGACCTGAATAAGGCAAGTCTAATTGAAGCAAGACTCCCAGGTCTCCAAATTTCAGCACTGCTATGGTGGCAGCACTTCAAGAACATCCTCAGTAAGGCCAGGACCTCAGACTTCAGCCTGTTGGGCTCTTGTCAGCTATGCGGTAGTCAAGAACCATTGCAGGATTGCTGGCTGCTCAAATACGCACACATGGAGTGAACCCTCACTCTTTGATGCTGATTTCTATCAGTAGGAAGATGATTTCCTGTCTGCAGGTGGGCTGGCTCAGCACATATTACACACAAACAGCAGCTCAATCGTTTTCTTCATAAATATGAAAATACCTAAACCTCATTAAGTGACAGGCACAGAGTTGTTAGTAGCCAATTGTTGAAGAGATTGGTGGAAGGGAGAAGGTGTTGTGAGGGCCAAGTGGAAGACTATGTCTCACTTCTACTGACTCTCTCTCTTATTTTGTAGACAGCCTTGTGGATCCCACTGGTCGTATTCAGATCCCTGGAATCTACGATAGTGTTACTGTTCTGACAGAGGAGGAGAGGAAATTATATGAATCGATTGAATTTGATCTAGAGGAACATAAAAATAATAGTGGTGTGAAGCAGTTCCTCTATGGTACCAAGGTAACACAAAATCTGTATAAATGATCAGGGGAATTTCAATCCACTATTTGTAGCGTTTATGTGTCTTTTCATGCAAAGGCCAACTGAAAATGCAATAAAGGGGCTCAGAGCATTAAAAGGTAAATAAAATTAATCTGCCCAAGATGCAAGCTACTGCATCTGGAGAAAGTGGTCCAAAAAAAGAACAATCATTGAAAAGGAATAATTCCAGGCTACCATTATTGCTTCCATTTCCTTGCACTGCCCCTTCTTCTCTCACCATGCCTAACAGCATCACAAAATAAGCATGTGGGGTTACATAGTAGGAAAAGTTGCATTCAGCTTTCGAAAGATGCGTGTCACGTGGCTTTTATTTGGTTAATTCAGACTTTGATGTCTGCTGAGCATGCCAGAAACAGCACCAAAGTTATAAGCCTCTCTCTGACAGCTTTAAAAAATTATATTTTAAATAGAAACCAGCAGGTAAGGGCTGGCTCAGAAAGATCTCTCTGTATGACAGTGGCAGCTGAGAAAAAGGCAAGGAATGATTTGTTTTTTCATCACTAATATAATTATACTGGTATAAACTGTGACAAGGATTCTTTTATTTTCATGAAAAAGCTTCCTAATTAGCCTAAGCTGGACTGTAACAATCAGAAATGGAGAGGTTTAATGTAACAGCTCTATGTAAGTTTTGAGACTTTGCCTGTATGAGGATGAAGTGGTGTGAATTTTATGTGTGCATAAAGCTCCTGTCTCCCAAAACTGGAGAAGAAGGGAAGGAGCAACATCCTGGGGTTCTGCATGAAGAGTGACTTAAAATGTCATTGTATTCCATAGAAATACAAAAAAGCATGTGTTTTTTGGGTTTGTTGTTGTTGTGTTCTCTTTTATCCTCCAAAATAAGACACTAACCCTGTTTCAGGACATTATAATCTTAACAACTGCATTAGTTAATACTCATTTAGTAGTTAAAATTAGTAGGAGTTTTCCCCTGGAGTCATCTGGGAGGGGTCTGGTTTACCTGGGCACAGGTTCCTCCTGCAATAAGTGCTGACATCAACAGATGGACAGAGTAAATATTTGTTTGATTTTAATTTGCACTAGAAAAACTCACTTCCAAGATACTTCAGCGCTCTCCTCCTCTTTGCCGATGGTGCCTGAAAAGTAGTTCTCATTGAAGTGTTTCTACAGGCAAACAAAAGCTGACTGAAAGAAGCAGCATGTTTTAAAATGAAAAGGTGCATATGGGTTTAAATTAGAAATCAAATTAGACCTCACAGATGTCTCCAAATACAAACTTTAGGAAGGAAAAAGCTTGTTTCTCACATCAATTTTTCTGTTTTGAATGGCTTCAGTGTCTTCCTTTATGGTTTTCATGCTATTCTTTTGAAGGAAGAAATACTTCTACACCTGTGGCGCTACCCTTCTATCTCTATTCATGGCATTGAAGGAGCTTTTCATGAACAAGGAATTAAAACAGTAATTCCGGCAAAAGTCACTGGCAAATTCTCAATCCGCCAGGTTCCCAACATGGACCCTGCAGTTGTGAAACAGCAGGTAAGAGGCAAACCTTTTCTTTGGACTCAACTGTATGAACTAGGTCTCTTTTAGCACCTCACATTTGCACCAGAAATTGTAAATTTAATGTTTCCTGCATTTATTTGCTTCCAAGGACAGAAGTGGGAATGCGGGTGCAAGTTTGAGTTGGAAGATGAATGTTTCTGTCTGCAGTGCTTTTTCCCCCCACAGGTGGTAGAGCACTTGGAGAAGGTCTTTTCCAAGAGGAACAGCCCAAACAAACTGAAAGTGTCTATGCCTGTGGGTGCAAAGCCCTGGCTCGCTGATGTCAATGATCCAGTATATATAGCAGCAAGAAGGGCAATAAACACAGGTACATTCCTCCTGTTTCTTGGCATTCAATGCATCTGCAAGTGTGCAGGGGAACTGTGCTTATCCATAAGCAAAAGGGATTTCCCAGTTCAGTATTAGTCAAACTCAGTTTCATTGAGTCTGATAATGATTCAGCCACAGCTTCTGCTGCTTCTTGCTGAATTGGGGTAAAATTAATACGAGTAGCCAAAAGGCCTCGTTTAGTTTCTTTGTGTACTGATAAGGAGGCAGAAGTTTGCAGACTGATGCAGATTCATGGAAATCAATTGGCTATGCACTCCAGCTTCTATTCAGTAGCCTTCAAATATGTAGTAGCAAAAGAAAGTGCATTTATTTCACTTAATAATGAATTAATTCTTCCCGTGTATTCCAGTTTTTGGAGAAGATCCAGACTTCATTCGGGATGGTTCAACAGTTCCTGTTGCCAGAATGTTTCAGATTATAACACAGAAAAGCGTGATAATGCTCCCTATCGGAGCGGCTGACGATGGAGAGCACTCTCAGAATGAGAAAATAAGCAGGTTCCTTTGATTTATCCATTTGCCTTATAAATGTGACTATATCAACGTTTGCTTACACTTGTAACTCATATTCATTCTTTGGGGTGCATGGCAAGACACTCTTCAGCATGTTGTCTGAACATTCCTGTGGCTTTTCATCCTAGTCATGCTGAGCTGGAGGAATAATACTGTAATTCTCAAATTATTTTGTGTTTCCCCTCAGTCTAGCCACAGCCTTTATGGCTGCAGACAATAATAATTAGGGGGTGTAACACTGGAAAAGGTTTTCTAAGTTAATCCTTCAGGGGAATGTGAAGGAAGGATGTCCAGAATGTCTGGGTCTGTTTTTTGGGTGACCAATCTGGCACATTGCTCTGAAGACTCTGAAAACTTCATCATTCAACGCTAATTTGAAGAGTAGAACAGTCTGACAGGTCTTAATTCTTTCTCTTTTTCACAGACACAACTACATTGAAGGAACCAAAGTGTTTGCAGCCTTTTTCCTGGAGATATCAAAGCTACATCAGCACTTAAATACAAATTCCAACACAGATTAGTAACTGATAGACCATCACAAAAAAATCCATCAAAGCACTTCCTTAGTCTTCAGACTTCTATCTTTCTGATCTGGAAAAACATACAAACTAGTTCAGTGGGCTGGAATTGGTGGAAAAAATAAATCACATGCTTGGCATACTACTGAATGTCACACATTTGTTATCTGATCAGTCAAAGGATCTTATCCCTAATGCTGTAATGTAGGGTTAGAGTTAAGTCACACTTGTGTTTCAGTTTTAAAATTCAGGGCAAAGGTAATTTTTAGATTTATTTCGTTAAAAGTATTTTATTTTTGTTTTGTATGTTTACTATGTCCATGTTGCCTGGTTCATATTCCACATTCTATAAACTGAGTAACCCACTGTAATGTTCAATGCCCATGACAAGAGAGAGAACTCCAAGACAAGGATGGAGCCTCCAAGCTTAGAAGACTCCATTTTGCATGTCATAACCTTGCAGCAATGGCCCTGTGCAGTCTCTCAGCTCCCTTCACCTGTTGAAACCGTTTAAGAACCAGCAGGGTAAGGAATGCTACAGGGACAAGCACTCCAGTGCCTGCACAGGACTCAGGACAGATGGGACTATGCTCAGAAGCTGTTGGTCCATAAAGGTAAATGACTGGTCTTTGCTGAAGTCTACGAAGACACGCACTTCACACAAGACGTTATTTGCAATCTCCTGTTGTGCAGTGGCTTTACAAAGAGACTTCAGCCATCTTTGAAAGAACAGATGGGAAAGAACAATATGGGACTTCTAGTGACTTTTCACTGACACTAATTTTTACACTTTGATTAAAGGTTTGTTATAAATTCCTGTTTACTTCAGGATACCTCTTCATAGGGAGACCTTTGTATGTACTCCCAAGCCTTCCCTCCTGCAGGCTGTACATCAAACATTCAAGGCTCTGATCATATTTTACCAATGACTATTAATGTGAAAGAAGAAACTGGAGCACTTTAATTTCCATTTAAAAATCAGTGGGCTGAAGTGTGAAAGTTGCTTTTTTGTTTTAGATAAACAGAGCTTTTAATGTTTCACTAATGTCTCAGAAGACAAGACTAAAATATGCAGTAGTCAGCTAAAATCATGGAGAAAGAGTAAAATAATAAGATGCTGACAATAGGAGCTGAAGGCATAGACAGATGAGTAGCCTTCTGAGACTAAGAACTAATCAGGTCACCATCTGCTTAGCCTGTGGAAGTGGAAGAGGCTGACTCACCTATAGTTTTTCTTTTCAGTAGCACTATTCCCAAGAAGCTTGAGTTTGACTCCTGTTGGTTATTCCTCTTGGAATATGACATTTTGCTTGTTTGAAAAAAAATGCTACAAAATGCCTCAACACAGGAGCCTGGTGCCAGCAAGGATGCACAGTCCTCTTGCTCCTGCTGGACACTTCCACCTGAGAGTCACATGTAAAGTTAAAATACTGATGCCTGAAGAAGGTCCGGAATGCAATCTTTGCATTTCACAGATCCTTGGCTCATCTCCATGTTGCTCATCCGTATGGTGTGTGTGGGGGACTGTGTGCAGAGAACCTGCATATGGTACCTCTATGTAACTGCACAGCCTCATTCTCACCTCCCTCCAGTCTACCCTCCAGACGTGGTTTCCTGTTACCTTAAGCTCACGGTTTTTAAAACAGCAAACGCTATCTGAAAGAATGCGTGACTTGCATGGTATAACTCCTCCCCAGTTCTGTGTGTGAAACTTGCCATGTTCGCTTACTCCTCAGAGCAGGAATGATACCTGTGGACTTAAGAGAGCTGTGTAACAGTGTTGGCAAGAACATACCTAGGCACTGAATTTGGATTCTGTTTGCTCAGAAACTCTACCCTTGGGAAGGGAAAACCCCATCAAAACCTTGCTTAAGTGTCAAAGCACGCTGCGCAAGGTGCATCCTGACAGCAAAGCAGAAGGGTTGTGCACCTTTTCCAATGAGTGCTAGAGAGCTTCAGTGCATAACTAGGAAATGCTTCCCATAAAGCTGACAGTTTGCACAAGTTCCTATTTCAGAGGATGCAGCTCTCCCAGGACTTGGACACGTGGGCTGGGTGAAGATGCTGACTTAGTGAAGATTAAAAATAAGTATTAAGTCTCTGTTTCATGTACTGTGAGTTTCTGTGCACATTCTCTGTTCTGATCCCACATTAAATCTTAATGTGTTGATTAATGCATAATGCACTAGACATGATGTTTATGTTTCAGATATCTGTCTTTCACAAACTGGCTTTGTGGGTTTGCAAGAGATTTACACAGTGGCAGAACTGTAAATAATGGCAGGCTGGACATCTTCAGATGGGGTAAGAAATTAATCTCTTTCATTTTCCTGCAGTAATTTACCCTTTCATAATAAAGTTCAGTGCAACAAACCCCAACCCTTGGAGCTTTGTCACTATCAGCCTCCAAACAGAGTGGTATGCAGCCCTACTTAATATAGACTCTGTGTAGTATGAGTAATGCTTATGTTACTACCCAAATCAGAATGGTTTCAGGGATCTCTTTCTCTGAAACAACACGAGTAATGTGTTTCCCATCTTTTAGATGCAGTCACAATGTTAATTGTTTTATATCTGTAAGAATAAATCAAAGATGACACTAGCTGTGTCTTTGTTATTTCTGGAGATGATGGGGATTTCTCCTCACCCCCATCCCAAACTTAGAATTGAAACTTATCTCTGTAACATAGAACTGGAAATATTCACCATGACATGCTCCTGGCATGCAGTTTTCTGGTGTGACAGAACAAGTGATGGCGGTCTGCAGACAAATTTCACATAATTTTGTATCATTTTTCTTACACTTAGAAAAGCAAGAGTTAGCATTGCTTTACTCATCTGCTGTACATCAGTGCCTTCCTGACAGGACAGCAAATTCTGTACAAGGGTTAACACCACCAATGTGACAGCAACCCAGTGGCTGCTTTGAATTGTAATTTCATTTAGTCACAGGGGAAGGACCAGTAGGGTCTTTTTCAAGAGGTAGTTGTAGGGTCCTGAACACTGACAGTGCTAGTCCACTGGTTGTTGAAAAGCAGTGGAATGAAAGAAAACACCTTTTAAACAACAGATGAAGAGATGTTGTGTTGGCTGCATTGCCAACAGTATTGCCTTTGCCATCACCATGGTAATGTACACACAGCAACCTACAGAGGCAGGAAAAATCAATCCTGATGTGAAGCTCCCTCAAATTTAACATGAAATCTTCTGAACAGCCTGAAGACTCAAGACAGTGTCCACAAACTGAATTAAAAAACACCAAACACATCAAAAGCATTGAGGAAACTTATTTCTTCTGCTTTTCAATGTGTACACGTTGGTAATTGGCATTACAAAGAAGTTCCTGGTGTTTACATCTAATTATTCTGTTTGATGTTTCCTTAGGGTTGTAATTGCATTGTCAGAATAAAGTCGTATGCAGCTTTTCTTCAGAAACATGATACTCTGTGGAAAAAGATCACGCTGGTTACAGAACTCTTATGGGCAATACTGTCAGCTACTTGACATTTATACAGCACCCTTTGGAGGCCTGTCAGAGATGTCACCTGCATGACCATCACCAAGGCATGGGGGTATTTTTCTACAGAGATATTATGAGCAAGAAACCTTGTAATTCTGTGTTGGTAAGTATGATTATTGTGGCTGTCTTTAACCCACTGACTGATTTCTGGTAATGATAATCACAAAGCTGCATGTGTTTCTGCACAGGAACAAAACCAGAGTATTCCATTGGAAAGGCAGAGGGAGTTTTAAGTTGCACAGCAAAGTAAGGAGCTGGTACCACTCTGTCAATGAGCAACAGTTCCAGTGAAATCATACTTTGGTGTGGAAGAAATAAAGCAAATGAAGAATCATTCTTAATGTCATACTCTGTGTAAATACATTCAATGTTTACGATCCATTTATAAAACTAATCTATTAACTAATTAATGCTTTAATTAATCCTTGACTTACTTATTCAGTTTGCATTTTAATGAGTGTAAATATTTCAGAACAAGCAAGTATTTTAATATTCAGCGTGATTTTGTGTACATACCTAGGCCAAAAACACTAGGCGTAGGGATGTCTGTAAACACTTAACAAGAAAAGCTTAAAACGACAGAAATTAATTATTTTTGCTACTGATACAGTTTTTCTTTTATGAATAGCTATTCTGTTTCAATTCTTACTTCTCCTGTAGCAATGGCTCCCTCTTCAGGCTGTCCCCCTCTGTTTTCTGTTAGACACGTTTCCAAAATTTGTCACTCTCCTGACTCTCACCCAGGTACCCTGCCCCTTCATAAGCAGATGGATGAAATAACTGATGGATCACACATGCTGACCCGGATACTACGAATATCTAAACACAGGCCACAGGCGTTACCCGAGGCTCAGGGTTACAGCAATTCTTAGGCACATAAAAGGAACTGAGCCCAAGGGACATCATACAGTCGTTTTACCTATTTTTTCCCCATGCTAAATAACGTAAAGAACAGTTATTGTTATAAATTAGTTTGTTCTTAATCAGCTTTCCTAACACTGATAATGGTTTCTATCAATTTATTAAATGTACTCATAAAAGTAAATATATGTAACTGAAGATGTATTACACATTGGATCTTTTCTGTCTGATCTGTCATTATAGAGACCAATTAAAACACTGGTATTGAACAGACTGAGATACCCTTTTGTTACCTATGTACCGTGAGAAAATTATGATACTCACAGGCTTTAAACTTCGTTCATTCATTTACTAAGACTCTAATATGGGGTTATCCATTTTCATTCAGTGACTCAGGCTACGGTGCCAGATCATAGCAGATTATGGGGTGTTTAGGTTCTTTAGTTGAAGCATTAAGTTAACTCTACACAACTTTCACAGAGCTACTGTTCCACCCTCACTCCTTCAAAGCACCGGTGCCACAGTGCCAAACGAGACCATAACCCGTCCCAGTTTATTTATCCCTCCCCAGCAGGGGTCCAAGCCTGTGTACAAGGGTGCAGCAGAACGGCAACGCCACACACGCTCACGAGGCGTGGCCAGGGGCAGGTGAAGTTGCAGTCCGCAGCGCTTTTGAGACCCGAGGCCAGCGCCGCCTCAGCTTTGTCCGCACGGGAGCCGAACCACGGCGCTGCAGGCACAAACCTCACCACTCAGCCAACAGGGTCAGCGCCAGCTCCGCCACCCCTCGGAGCGTGGCCCCAAGCCTTCCCGTGTGGAGCATCAGGAGGACAGAGAAGCGGCCAGGACCGCTGCCAAGCCCAGGCGGGAAAATGGCGGCAGCACCGCGTGGCAACCGCTGTGAGCAGCTCCTCGCGCCAGCTGCGGCACGAGGGACCTAACCGCTCGCGCCGCACACCGCCGACTCCCGCCTCGGCTGTCACGTGATCCCGGACCTCGCCCTCCTCCCCGCGCCGAGCTTCGGGCGTGACGTAACGCGTCGGATCTACGGCGCGCCACTGGTGACCAAGCTCGTCACAGGCGGAGGCGGACGGCGCGCGCTGCGCGGTAAGCGCTGCCGGACGGGACGTGGCCGCGCTGGGCCCCAGCTCGAGGTCGCGGAAACGAGACCCGCTGAGGACTCGTGCAGCAGCCGAGGCCGCGCCTGGCTGGTGCTCGGGGCGGACACTTCCCCTCGGGCTTTTTGGGCCTCTGCGCTACCGTCGTTTTTTTCGGCGCCGGTGGGCGGGCGGCCGGCCAGGGGCGCTGGGCCAAACCAATCGCGTTCTCCGTCCCGCCCTCGCCGCACGCTGAGTGGCCGCGGCGCCGAGGGCGGGAAGAGCGTTCCAAGCGCCCATTGGCTGCCTTGGCCGGGCCGGGCCGCGGTCCTTCCGCTCTGCCGCAGGCGCCCAGTGGGGGAAAGGAGACTTAGTCGGGTGGGATGCGCGTGCCACGAGGGGGGGACACGCTGGGCTCCTGCGGAGCGGCTCTGGTGGGCGCTTGCTGTGTGCTTCCTTCGATTCCCCTTCCGCAGTGGGGCTTCCGCGCATGCGCAGGACGTGAGACGCGCTGCTGGGCATGTGGGGCCGTGTCCCGCGTCCCGCACTTCTCTCGCCGGGCGGGGCGGTGCGGGATGCCAGGCTCGTCAGCCACAGCCTTCGGGGCCGGTACCGGCCCGTTCCCTCTCACCGCGGCCTCTGTCTGTGCCTGCCGTCAGTGCGGCCTTTGCGCAGGCGCAGGGGATGCGGGCGAGTTGCGGCAGGGGGGTGGCGGCCACTGTGACCCCGGTCAGCTCGGGTTGCGGGGCCCTTCTTGAGCCGCGGTTGGGGCTGAGAGACGTCTTTAGCTTGGTTCAACCCCACCTCCAGTGTTTGTGGCTTCCTAGAGTAGCTTTCTCTTAGTTACCTCTCCTGGAGGTGGTTGTTGCCGAAATGTGGATGAGCGCCAGGTTTTGGCCGCGGCTGGGAGAACGCTGCGAGCGGTTCTACAAGTGGTAAATGCTCACTTGTGGCCGTGTTCTCTTTGCTTGGCGTTAAGTCACCAAGCTGGGAGGTTTCTGAGTCACAGTCATTTCCTGCGCTCTCCCTGTTTGCCATTTTTGTCGTCTGTAGGGAGCCGGTGGCTTTCAGGAGACCTGTCGGATGACAGTAAGGAAAGCAAGTTCCCATGAACACAGCAGCAGTTTTTTAATGCGTTTCCAGAGTTGTACTGCTTCAGGGGAGGAGATAAACTATAAATCATGGTTTAGGTGGCCCGTGAAGGACAGGTTATCGTATTTAATTTGACTTGTGACACGTTTCTGGTTGCTCCTTTGAATAATTAGTGTGACCTATGAACCACAGTGTCTGTCTTAAATTTAGTGTTACTTAAGGAGAGCAAAAGAGAAACATTTAGTTTGTGATCTGGATACTGCACATATCAGTCATCTCACAGTTCACATAGTTTTGAATTCTTCTTTCCTGTACCCTCTCTTTGTGTAGCTGTCCTCATGCAGACTTGCAAGATCTTAGGTTTGCCATGCATTTGTGCTAAAGTATATCATACTAAGCATGATGGTAACACCTAAGGAGTATTAAATAATGAGAATCTAAAAGTGCAAGGGCAGTAGTGGCAGGAGTGAGTTGCTGATGATGCAAAACAATAATAGACTAACGTATAATTTAAACATTGGATGTAATTTGCTGCGATTCTTACCTTAATAATCAAAAGATGTGGCCTGTAAAGGCTATAAATTTTTTTTCCATTCCTGTATCAGAACATGAGTAATCAAGAGGTTTGCAGGAGGCTGGGGCTTTGGGTGTTGGGATCTATGATTTTCCCAGGTCACACCTCGTCATGAAAGATGAAGACAATTACAGGCTTCACTTTGGTCTCTCTTGCAATCTCCTACACTACTCACAGCAAGTTACATTCATCACTGAAGTAACATTACAGTCATTCCACCCTTATTTCATAAATTATTTCAGCATGGACATATAATCAGATTGTAGCTTTTATATATAAAATATGGAGCCTGGCAGTAATTGTATAATCCATACATTTTAAAAAAAGTCAAATGCAACGATGTGACAGCATGATGATGGACTGTGACTTTTTCAGTATGTTCAAACATGTCGGTTTTATTAGCATTTTGGGAAATGTATGTCAAAGAACATGAGTTAAATCCTTTACTATCAGTCTTCCATAGGAACTGTTGTATCGTAACAGCATCGGAGATTTCTAATTTATTTGCACAAAAGATTTTTTTTTTGTTAGAAACTTTGTTGAGAACTAAGCTGTGTGTCTCCTGTGGAAAAACATTACTTAAGAGTGCTCCATTAAAACCTTTTTCAGTGAGGAACAGTGTTTTTGTGTCTGTGCACAACATTATGAAAACTAACTTTGCTTTGCCTGATTTTTATTCTTTATACTGTGCACAGAGTTGTGGTTTTGTGCAATAACTACAATTTACAGATTGGCACGTGATAGGCGGTTGAACAGGAATTGTTGAGCGAATCCAACATTTGCATTTCCTAAGATGGTTTAGAATTGAAATGTTCTCATTCTTGGGAAAACAAAAAGGGTGCACTGGATAGATGATCCCATCAGCCATAGAAAAATATTGGTTTATGAGATGTCTGGTCTAGTCATTCATTCAGATTAATGCTGCAGTATCATGGTGCATGTTAATGTTACTCTGTTTACCTTCTAGATTGCACATTCTGGAATACAGGTTACTCTTTTGAAAGCACATCAACAAAAATAGGGCTTGGAAGCAGAGACAAGAGGATGTGTTTCAAAAGATGTAGTGGCTGCTGCTTCTTTCACTCACTTTTCTTTTACAAGGACTGGGGTGATGGGGAAAGAATAGGTTCTGCATCATTCACAGAGCGGGCTGTGAGGTATGGTGGTGTGGTCTCTGTTCTGTGCTTTGGGTTCTATGAGTCAAAACAATTACTTGGATTTTGACAGGTTAGTAGCCAGCAGCTGGCCAGTGGAGTGCTCTGTGTTATTCTTCCACCCCAGAAAGATATTGTTTTGTGTTGGCCTTTCTAGGTCAGAATAGCACAGCTGCCCAGTACAGTTGCATATAGCTGGCCTGGAATTGTGGTTCCCCCTGCAAGCAACTTGATTGGAATGAGCAGAAGGAACAACAGCAGTTCTTAATGGACACAAACACTTGTAAGAAATGGGCAGTACTGCCCCACTGGTGATTCTCAGTGCTAGCAAAAGGCATAGGATTAACTGTGAGTGTCTTGGAGAAAATGAGTTAGGAGTATGGCTGCAAGAGAGGCAGCATGGAAACAAAAGTTACCTGTTCAGGTATCCAAGTCCATAATAATGTTTGAAGTCTGCTAACATCAAAGTGATTTAATCCTTGCTCCGTTTGCCTTTGCAGCAGATGATCTTGCAGAATTACAGTGTATGAAAGTTCTAGGTATTTATGTTAAATATATGAGGGAAGTTTTCTTTCTGTATGTAGCTTCAGTTTTTCAGCACACATGCAGCATACAAAGGAGATTGTAGAGAGGTGGAGGTTGGTTGCTTCTCACAAGTTGTAACAAGCAATAGGGCATGAGGAAATGGCCTCAAGTTGCACCAGGGGAAGTTTAGATGAGACATTAGGAAAAACTTGTGAAAGCCTTGGAAGAGGCTGTCCCTGGACTTGTTTGTAAGTCGTGTAGATGAGGTTGGTTGCTTCTCACAAGTTGTAACAAGCAATAGGGCATGAGGAAATGGCCTCAAGTTGCACCAGGGGAAGTTTAGATGAGACATTAGGAAAAACTTGTGAAAGCCTTGGAAGAGGCTGTCCCTGGACTTGTTTGTAAGTCGTGTAGATCTAAAGCTTAGTGACAGGGTTTACTGGTGGGCTTGGGAGAGTTGGGTTAATGGTTAGACTCATTTTCCAACCTAAAAGATTCTCTGATTTTGTAAGATGAAACAAGCTTGTGTCCTAAACTTACAAAACATTAATCTATACCTGTGGAGCAGAAGACAGCCTGGATACCTTCCCTCAATGGAAAGAGAAGTTCTCACAAGTGCTGGCCAGTTCACGCGCTTCTTTACAAAGACATATCTGGGTGCCATTTAGAAGAAGGCAATGTTGCAAAATGAAATGCTTGTTTGGGTGACTCATGACTGCTTTGCAGTCCTGTATTTGCAGGGTTGCTATTGTTGACGTTTGTTTCCTATGTTTGTTCTACAGTAGCTTGACCTTTTTTTCCCAAGTAGTCTGTCTTACTACTACTAAACCACTGTTTGTAAGATTATGGGTTTTTTGTGACTGGGGTAAGTGACTGCAAATGTTTTTGGTTTCCTTCAGTCTTTAGTGGACTGGATGAACAGAATCAGAATCACAGAAACTTTTAGGTTGAAAAAGACTTACAAGATCACTATGTCTGACCTTTAACCCTACTCTTATCACCCTTAAAACATATCTCTAAGCTCCTTATCCACACAGCTTTTAAAAACATTGAGAGATGGTGTCTCAACCACCTCTCTGGGCAGCCTGTCTCAATGCTTTACAACACTCTCAGAAAAAAACATTTTCCTAATGCCAAACCTGATCCTCCCTTGATGCAGCTTTAGGTTGTTCCCTCTAGTCCTGTCATTGTTTTTTTGTGAGAAGACGCCAGCACCTACCTCTCTACAGTGCCCTTTCAGATAGTTGCAGAGAGCAATAAGGTGTCCCCTCAGTCTCCTCTTTTTTAGACTAAAGAGCCCCAGTTCCTGCAGCTGGCCTTGGTAAGGCGTGCTCTCCAGGCCTTTCACCAACCTACCTGCCCTCCTCTGCCTGCTCCAGCACCTCAACATCCTTGTACTGAGGTGCCCAAACCAGTACTTGAGGTGAGGTCTTAGCTATCCCAAGTACGGAGGGGGGGATGATCACTTCCCTAGGCCAGCTTATAACACTATGTAATAGAAGCCAGGATATCATTTGCCTTCTTGGTCATGTGGACACACTGGTGGCTCACGTTCAGCTGTTTGTCAATTAGCACCCTTTCTGCCTGGCATCTCTAGAGATGACTGTTTTGCAACAGTGCTTGATAGGTACGTAGCTAGGTAGATAGATATGCTTTTCTGTCTGGTTTGTCTCATTGTAGTTAAAAAGAAAGTTTCTTGACAGTCTGTAGCTCTGTCTTTGGTATTTCAAAAGTATCTCTTGAAGTACAGGTACAAAGACTAAAAATACATATAAATGTTAAAATTCTCTGCAGTTACAAGGTGTAAAAAAAACCTCACTGCATCCAGATATGGTTATGTGAGGCACAGGTATTTCCGTTGGAAATGCTACAGCAACAAGTTTGGAGGTTCTGACAAGAATCCTGATGTAAGCATACACAGACATAAGACTGTCCAGGTGCCACTTGCATGGGCTTAAGAGCTCTGGTAGGGCTTTATACTTCTGGTCATGCAAATTCTCTCTTAAGGCAGGTTTTCAAATGTGAGCTTATGATGGAAGAGCTGGTGGGCTGTGCCAGTTGCCCTTCAGTTGATTAGCTGTTGGGGTTGTTTGTTTTTGATAAGTTAGTACAACTTGTGTTACAAGGTGTTATGATACAGTCCACCCAGAGCTCGTTGTAAGATGCCTTAGCAGGAGACTTGTGTACTTTGCCAGAGGTATGTAGTGTGTTGACACCACTTGCTTCTGCGCTTGAGGGGAAAAATGTGAACAGGAGTTACCTCACAGCCTCTAATCAGGTGACAAAGCATCAGATTTGCTGCTCTTGTAGTGCTTAGGGGGTTTGGTGCCTCTGGGGAACACCATGCTTGGCTGTAAGGTGCGTGTTGTACAGCTGCTGTGTGCTCGGAGCTCACTGGAAGCACTGGCTTTTCTGCTTATGTTCTGCATTTGTGCAGGAGGTCCCACGTGGCTGAAAGGCTTCAGATTCCTGCATATTTGGTATGAACAGAAATCTCAGCGCTTCTGAGTGTTTGAGATTCCTTGATAATTGGCTAAACACTAAACACCGGCCAGCAGTGTGCTGAGGTGGCCAAAAGGCTGATGGCATCCTGGCTGGTAGCAGAGCTAACAGGAGTAGGAAAGTGATAGTTCCCCTGCATTCAGCACTAGTGAGGCCCCTGGTGGGCTTTGGGATACTGAATATGCAGTGAGGACAGCAGTGATCTGTGTGAGTTTTTTTTTCTGTTGGATTTGTTACTTTTGTCTTCCCATTTTCAAAGCAATGAAAGAAAAGCTCTTTCTTCTCATGTTCTCCATGTGAGGCAAACCTAGATTTATTTTCGTTTTTAAAGGGAAGGGGCTTATCAGCCACCTTATGTCATATAAATCATTAATGGTATATACGTTTCTGAAAAGTCAAAACAGGAAACTAAAAAAAAAAATAGTCTAAAAGCATCCCTAATACTCAGCTTGTTTGTTTGTTTTGGCCGCTGCAGAACAAAACTCAGCGAATACTAACAATTCCTAGTTCAGCATGTGTGTCCTCTACTGGGCACAGCCTGATTGTTACAAGCCAGAGATAGTTTTCTTTGGATTGGATCCAGTGCTAGCGAAATATCTAAGTTCAAAGATACAGTACATAAAAATGTTTTCTGGATGCCATCTTCAAAATCTGCCAACCTCTGTTCTGTTGTTTTGAGTTTATTGGTACAACAATGGGCTGATTTGAATTGTGTTTTGTGTTTCTTTTTTTTTTATCCCTGTTGTTCGCAATTTCATTTTAAATTATTTACAAGTCTGAGGCTGGCAAATGAGAGCCTAATGAATGCCTTTAAAAATAAAACCTTCTTTAAGCATGTTTTGCTTCGTGTTTTGAATTTATAACCCAAGCCTTAATGAAGTTTCCTAGTTAATCTTGTCTTAGAATTTATGAGCTGTCCTATTTACAAGTTTTACCTATACAGTGGAAAGATAATTCCTGTTTACCTGAAGTGAACTGTTCTGGTTAACAAGCTTAAACTGCTAATTAAGGGTAACGTGGCAATAAATACTGTGTCAAACCTTTTAACAATGCGAAGATGCAATATTTATGTTTTGGGCCTTTCCCTGCATTTCATATGAGTGCATACAGAGTTTGGAGTGAGATACCAAAACCACCTTCATCATGTTTGCAGATGACACCAAGCTAAGTTGTGTGGTCAGTATGCTGAAGGGGTAGGATGTCATCCGGAAGGACCTGGACAAGCTGGAGAATTAGGTCTGTATGAACCTCATGAAGTCCAACAAGGCTAAGTGTAAAGTCCCACACCTCAATTGGAGCAACCCCCGATATAAATACTAGCTGGGAGATGATGTGATTGAGAGCAACCCTGCAGAGAAGGACTTGGGGATTTGTCAGCTCCACCGGTGATTTGTCAGCTCCACCGGTTGACAAAAAAAGGCTGGACATGAGCCAACTTCAAAAGAAATGTGGCCAGCAGGTGGAGGGAGGGAGTTCTGTTCTGGTGATATCCCACCTGGAGTACCCCAACTCTGGGAGCCTCACCACATGAAGGACATTAACCTTATGCAGTGGGTCCAGAGGAGGTCACAAAAATGATCAGAAATCAGGCAGCTGGAGCACCTCTTCTATGGGGACAGGCTGAAAGAGTTGGACTTACTTAGCTTGGAGAAAAGATGGGTCAGGAGAGGCCTTACTGCAGCTTTTCAGTAATTAAAGGGAGTCTATGAGAAGGATGGGAAGGACTTTTTAGCAAGGCCTGGTGTGGCAGGACAAGGGGTAGTGGTTTTAAACTATGAGAGGGGATTAGATTTGCTATTAGGAAGACATTTTTTAAAGTGATGAAATGCTGGCATAAGTTGACCAAAGAAGTTGTGGATGCCACATCCCTGGAGATACTCAAGGTCAGGCTGAATGAGACTGTGCAACCCAATCTAGTTGGAGATGTGCCTGCCCAGGGGAGTTTGACTAGAAGACCCTTACATCTCTTGCAACCCAAAGCATTTTGTGAATCAGTGATACGTAAATCAGGATAATAAAAAGTATTTTAGGGTAAACCAGTGACCTTTATGTCCTTATAGGAAGCAGGTTCACTTCTGTTCTACACTTAGGACAGTAGATTAGTGCCTGCATACTATGATGTTGCTGAAAACCTCATTTTTTGCGGCTTCAGATATTATCAGACATACAAAAGAACCGTGATGACTTTGTGTATGTGGTGTTAACAGTTAAGTTATTCTGCTCAAGAAAAAATGGTAGGACTAGCAGTAGTTGCTTTGTTTTGAGTGTACATTAATGTAATTTAATCAGGAAGGAAAGAAAACCTGGGACTAGAGTTTTATGTCATTTACCTGACTATAAATCGGAATATCTCCATTTAGTTTAACAGAATTTTTCCAATTTGTGTCAGAATGATCAAAATCAGAACCTGACACAAGCTCTCTGTCTCATAATTTGTGCAAAGTTGGAGAAATAAAATTGGTTATTATTTTTTCTGAAACTTAGCCCAAAACCAGAGTTGTTTTGAGTGGGTGTTTTATGATACAGTGTTGTACTTGCTACCAGGAACTTTGCAGATCTGTTGTAAAAAAAAAAGCATATTTTAACTTTTTGTTAGTTGTTTCTGATTAAATCTTCATTGTGAAAGCTGCAAACTTGTGAATTTGAGTGCTGCTCTTAATCTAGGTAGCTTGAAAATTCTTGACAAGCCTTTCTGTGACTTCTCTGTTCCTCTGATGATGCCTGCAGAGTGCGTAAGATTTGTTCCTTGATGGATTGTCTTTGTTTCACCCAATGGTTTTGCACTAGGCATGAGAAAGAAAAGGAAGGAGTGTCTTTTCTGCTCTGAGGCAGATTCATAGATTTCATAGAATGGTTCAGGTTGGAAGGGACCTTGAAGATCATCTAGTTTCAGCTCCCCTGCCATGAGCAGGGACATCCCCAACTAGACCAGGTTGCTCAAGGCCTCATCCAATCTAGCCTTGAACAATTCCAGGGAGGGGGCATCCACAACCTACGGCCATTTGTCCGTAGAAAAACAACACTGAACTGTGTAGGTAGAGGTTGGCTTGCAGGAATACTATTCTCTTTATCTGTGTTCACATCATGATTTTAGATGTTGCTGGCATCAAAGCCATGTGTTTTTGAGGTACTGTGTTAAATAAACTTTTTTTGCCAGAGAATGGATACATTTGCATGTAGTGTGCAGTGGGTACATACGCTGTCATGGGTTAGAGTTCTGAGGAGCCTGCGTAAGGCAGAGGTCATTCCTTGCACCAGCTGTCCTGGATAGAGAGGTAGGCAAGCTGCAGGTACACAAGTCTGTCTACAGATCTGCTGTTGGTACTGAGATAATTAAAATAGACTTGAAATTAAAACAGTTTGCATTTAAATATTGCAGGGAAGTGCCAGGATGTACAGTGTGACTTTTTATGGGGTCAGGTAATAATTTGGGCTGCATCACAAAAAATGTAACTGTCAGGATGAGGGAGGTGATTCTCTTCCTCTGTTCTGCTTTGATGAGACCCCATCTGGAGTGCTGCATCTAGCTCTGAGGTCCTCAGCACAAGACAGACAACAGCCTGTTTCAGTGGGTCCAGAGGAGGCTACAGAAGTGTTGAGAGGATTTGAGAGTGCTGGAACCGCTCTCCTGTGAGTGCAGGCTGCATGAGTTGGGGTTGTTCTGTCAGCATAAGTTTCTAGGGAGACCTCACTGAAGTCTTTTGATACTTAAAGGTGGCCTATAAGAACAATGGGGACATTTAAGCAGAGTCTGTTGTGTTAGGGTAAGAAGTGTTGGTTTTACACTAAAAGAAGGAAAATTTAGACTAGATATAAGGAAGACAATTTTTACACTGAGAATGGTGCACATGTTGCAGAGAGGGGTAGGTGCCCTATTCCTGGAAACATTCCAGATCAGGTTGTTCAGGGCGCTGATCAACCTGATGAGTTGGCAATGCCCCTGCTCACTGCAGGGTAGTGGACTAGATGACCTATGAAGTTCTCTTCTGACCCGATACATTGTATGATTCTCTGGTTTTATTTATATATTTGTTATTGGTACTGAAGATCATTAGACTTTCAATTACAGTTCTGGGTAACACTTGATCTGACAGTGCTGAGAAAACTTTAGCTGATGTCACTGTGGCCACGGTTTCACTTTAATTTTATTTGTAATTATTTTTTAACCTCGTAAGTTACATTTCTAAGCTTGGTGTTACCTATTTTATGAAAGGAGAAATGTCATATTTAGATTTTGTTTGAATAAACCATCTAGAAGGCACAGGAAAAAAAAAGAGTGGTGCATTCCCTGAAAGAAAATGGCAGTAGGAATTTTGCTTTATGAAAGATGATGCTCTCAGTGCTGGAGTTGTCTAAACCATCAGAATTGCCAAGCATAAATAATTACATAATTTCACACTCTCCAGTGAAGTCAGACCCTGATTAAGAAGCTGACAGCCTGAGAGAGTCAGTCCGCTCTTTGACAGTGATGTCTGTATTCCCTATATTTGTAGAGGCTGCATCTAGAAAAACACACAATGCTGTAAACCCTTTACTTTGAGTGAGAACCCTTATTGACAAAGGGAGAATATTATTTTCTTCCTTAGAAAAGTTTTCACACTTTAAATGCACAGATATTTCAGCATTTCTTCTTTCAGCTGGTGTAGATTTTGCTGATACCAGGTCTTCTTGCTGTCTTGGTCCTCACTGTCTTTCAGTATGTTTGATATTCATATTTCTTTTTTATTTCTCCTTCCTTGCTGTGCTTTTTTTCTTCCTTTTCTTAAACAAATAGATAATATGGTAATATGAACTCTAATAGGAAAAAGGCATTGTTTAACTCAGTTGGGGTACCACTAATCCAGTCACCAAATGTAACCATAACACAGCATGCCTTTTAATTATTAAATATAATGGAAACTTTGCATTTTAAATCCAGAGCTATAAACCACTTGTTTGAAAATGCACAGTTCAGCAGTATGATTTTAGCTTGTAGTGAATTACAGGGCAGTATTCTTTGATCAGTTATTATAAGTTGGAGATTAGTAGTATTTAGTGCTTGTGTTAATTTTGAGAATACATAGAGGAAGGTCAAACTAGAGCTCAGTCGTGTATTTTTAATGAATTAGTGAGCTGGCTCCACAAAGCCATGTAAAAATGCATCGATAGAGAATACCTGCATGCCAGTCATCCCTGACGGGGACAATTTCAAGGCACAAGACTTTCCCAAATTCCAGTACTTCATTACATATGGTTTATGAGCAAGTGCTATGTTGTTGAGGTTTTGTTTTTAGGGATTTGTTTATTTGAACAGTTCCATAAAGTGCTCCTAATGCTCTTTCATTCCTTTAAATAACTACTAGCAGGTAGAACAGCTAGAGTGTTTGTTCTCATGTTTGTTCAATACATGGTGTTGTAATGAACCCATTTGAATCATAAAATCTAATAAATGCAGTGGATTCAAATAGAAAGTATTGTCTGTGCACTTTTTCACATCAAGAAAATAAAAGTACTTTTAGCAAAATGTGGATTTTATGGAGTCATCGTGAAAACTTACAACGCCCTGTGTGAACTGTGCAGGCTTGAAATTTTCTGGTTTCAGAAGCAGGGGATGTGGCATTATTGAGATCTTCATTAGGTTTGGAGGAGTAGGCTCTGCTTACTTGCCTGTGTCAGGACATCGGGACAGCTGGTAGGCCATAGTTGCTTCTTAGATTTGTGAGAGGTAGTGGCTCTGTGCAGTCAACAGATTCTTTTCTTTTGTCTGGGTTGCTAGAGGTAGCAGCTTTCTTTTTCTGGATGTCGGACTTGCTGAGGAAGCTGTCACGTGTGGGTTCAGTGGGAGCTGGGGTTTTCCTTCTGTCTGTGTTTTATGTGAGATACCAGTACTGAACACAGGACTCCAGATCACTTTCTGATCCAGGCATTTCAAAGCTTGGCATTGAGCAGTTCACTAGTGCCTGACATCCCTGCCTGACAACCTTCAGTGAAGTTTGACCATTAAATTTTGGGAGTCAAATGCAGACTTTTGTTCCATAGGAAGATTTTGTTCATAAGATACACATGTTTGTCACTGTTCATCTCTATCATGATTACAATATCAAAATAATCATTAGATCAGTGTCTGTGACATCCTTAAAATTTGTACTTGGTAGTTCTTTTTGCTGGTGTACCTTTTTTGGTGTGTGGCAGCAGAGTGTGCCGGTTATATATTGCTACCATGTTTTGGATTTGTAGCCATATTTTGGAAATATCCTTTGCTGACTGATCAATTTACTTCTGCAGAGTCTTCTCAGGGAGAGACTATATTTTTTAGTGATGATCATCTCTCAGCCCCAGCCACTGCAGAGAACCAATGAATTTGTAAACATTACTCATTTGTATTGTTTCAGGAATGTGCTGCAAATTGTGTGCATTGGCCTGTAGTCAAAGAATTGCTAAGAGAGCACCTTTTCTAACAAATATGGAATAACAGAATCACTGAGGTTGGAAGAGACATCCAAGATCACAAAGTCTAGCCATCAACCAAAGCCACCGTGCTCACTAAATCATGGTTTCAAGTGTCAGATCCACTTGTTTATTGAACACCTTCAGGGATGGTGATTCCAACCACTTCTCTGGGCAGCCTGTTCCAGTACTTGACCTCTCTTTCAGTGCAAGAAAGAGTTGCAGCATAAATAAAGGCCTTGGTGGTTTCCCCTAAACATAGAACAGAAGTATCACCTGGGGTAGCTGTGAGCATGTCTGGGCTTCAGGTCTCTGCCAGCTTCCCTTGTGCCCAAGACAGTGACTGCAGGTGCCCACCCAGCATAGCCTAATTGTTCGTCTTGCCAGCTTGACCAGCTTCACAATGAGAACCAAAGCTAGGTTTTGCTTCTTTCCTATGTCTTTCAAATTATTTCAGACTATAAAATAGGGACTCTGAAAATGAAGGTACTTCAGATTTTGTGCTTTTCATTGTGCTCTGGAGGAAAGCTGGAAGTGAGATATTGACAGTACAGAATAGCCCAGGTTGTAGCCTACATCTCAACATCATAGGTTGCTTGTCTCTTGATGTCTTATATTGTGTTTCAGTTTGGAACCTACTTCCTTATGTAAGAATTGTTTTCCATGCTGTGCTAAACAAGGCCCTACCCTTTAATCCTTCTATGAACTTCTGATGGTTTTTGGCTGCTTTTATCTTCCTGTTGTAGTTTTCATTGTTCTGGTCTCCAGAGTCTGAATTACAGAATTACTGGATCTGGAAAAGGCCTCTGAGATCATCAAGCCAGCTTATGACCCAACATCACCACAGTAAGCTAGACCATGGCACTGAGTGCCATGTTCAGTCTTTTCTTAAACACCTCCAGGGATGTGGACTCCACCACATCCCTGGGCAGTCCATTCCAATGTCTGATCACCCTTTCCATCATGAAGTGCTTCCTAACATCTAACCTAAACCTTCTCGCCACAGCTTCAGGCCATTCCCTCTCATCCTGCCACTAGATTTAATTCTTTTAAATGGAAGAAAGCCATTTTCACATGCTGTTTTACTTATTGTTAATTTTTATGATTTGCTGTTTAGTTTTGTCTTTGACATAAATTATTTTCATGTTGCATGCTGGTCTCAGTTCCACTTTGTTCCCAGTTGTACAGGTGACTCAAACAGTAGGAGAGGGAGGATTTCATGCCCAGTCTATCAGCCTGAACCTGGCACAAGGCAGCAGCAGTACCTGCCCCATTCATGCTGCCCACTGACCAGGTCCCACCAGTTCCTCAGCTAGGAAGATGTGGCTCAGTTACAGCAGATGGCCTTTGTTTACTGATTTCAAGTACTTACGCATTGAAGTTTTTTCTGGGATTGCTTTTCTCCTCTCACATCCCTTCTTGCCTTCCTCCTGGAAGTTCTATATATTTAATTTAATTGGTAAAAGGAAAAGTATACCAACTTCTAAGTAGGAAGTGAATTTTTACAACCAAGTTATAAATTCCAAAAACTAAGGGGTTTATAATGGAAACGCTTAGAGAGGAGAAGGGAGGGCGTGCTATAATACCTATGTAACCTTTTTTCCTTCTTTTTAGTGAATAGACCGTTTAAACTAAATTAAGTAAAGGATATAAATTCTGTTGTTTCAGTTTTTAATATTTCATGGCTGATTTTATAGATAAAAATTACATTTAACAATAAATATGAAGAAGAATTTATACAGCCTGTTCTAGTTTGATATGGAACAGCAAATCCCATTTCTCTGTAGCTGTAAAGAAAATTCATTATAATGTCTTTGATTGTAAGAGATGGCTTCATTGTGATTAGTTACACTGATAATAAACCAACCTTTTCACAAATGGCACAAGATACATGAGTTCTCTTGTCTGCCTTTTAATAGCACTGAATTTGTGCATTTGCTACCTTTCTTCTGTAGTACTCTTTTCATTTATAATTGGGCACTTTTAAAACCCACAAGTTACGAAAAATAGTCTAATATAACTTAATTTTTTCTTTGGAAGCATTCTGGAGAAGGAATTATTAATGCAGCTAAGCATTCTTAATTGTGGCATTTTCACAATAAAAAATAATTTACAAAAGTGTTGTTTTATGTAAAATTGTTCAAGAAGTTTTTGAGATAAAATAACGAAGTCTGGATATCTAACATGATTTTTCACATCCTTTTTTAGCAGCTATAGAAGAATCTTGACTTTAAAATGCCCTATTCCCAGTGACTTCGGATGGGTTTAGAGGTTTGTAGGTATTTGGGTTGTGGTACAGTGTGGCATTAGGATGCCTGCTAAGCATCTGGGAGTCTGTGCGTATTTGAGGGGAGAGGATTTTGTGAGGAAATCATAGCCATTAAAAGGGCATTTAATTATTGTTTCCAGTGTACATGCATCTAAGAATATTTAGATCTCCTTAGCACAGTAGCACACAGTGAGTTTGATGAGAAACATGTAATGGTTCTAATAAGAACCTTTGCATATTTATATTGCTGTGGTTTGTGCTGTTACAGGGGTCTAACCAGTAACAAGTTGTTTAGTTCATGAAAACAGTAATAAATATTTGTTTCAGGAAAAATGGTCCACATGCTATGAAATTATATTTTAAATTGCTAAATGGAGTTGCAGGGCCACTTTTGGGAGAGAATTCCATTTTGGCTTCATGTAAAAAGCAAAACAATTTGGTGCTTTGAAATGAGGGAGACTGCAGAGACAACAAAACACCAGTTACATTTGATTGTCAAATATTTATGGAATTTACCGATAAGTGAAAATCTGAATCGTAATGCTTAGGAAAAACAGAATGTAATGCTCATTCTTCTGGATAATACAAGATGGAACTGCACACTTAATATTGGGTTTCACTGTAAGAGACACAAAACAACAGTTTTACTCATGTTCTCTGTAAGCTTTAATTTTCGACTGCTGTCTCATTTGCACTGATGATTGCAGCCAGGCAAGGCAGTGCTGCAGCACTTGCCCGAAGTGTTTCCCAGGATGAACACCAGGAAAATTACTATTGATGACTGAAACACAAGACTAAGTATGCTTTTTACCACCTGAGGCCAAAGCAGGCTGTGCTGGCACCCGTTGCTGCAGGGAGCATCCCATTTGGCCCACAGCCTGCTTTCCATGCCCACACTGCTCCATCACAGGAACTGGCTGGCACTGCAATTTAGGCTGCTCCACCAGCTGCGAGTGCAGCGACTAAACCGTGCCCTGCCCATGGTGGAGGAATTGGGACTTGGTGACCTGGCTGCGCTCAGACATAGACTCCGTTCATAGAGTCATTATATTACATCACCTCGCAGGTTGCCCATAAGGGTGGGCTACTGGTCCCTCAGACCCTGGGGCCTTTGAGCTGAGCAATAGCCTACTTAGTAATATGTCAATTTTTTCTCCAGGAAAGCTTAGGAGCAGGTGTAATTTCTTACTCCATCTCAGTCTCCGGGTACTTGCCTGTGGTTGCCACAGAGTAAGTTTTCTGTGTTCATTAAAACCTATTGATCTCAGGAAAGTTTGTGGGATTGATTTTTAACTCTGTGCTTTTCAGGGAATTAGTAGTATTTTTAACAGTAACACTCTTCTGACTCATTCCCATGAGACAGTGATGGATTGAGGAAATACAGAGGCCACGTGCATGAGCTGCAGCACTGACCCAACTTCCAGTGTCCCCTTGCCTTGAGAAAAGCCATGTGCTCTGGCACTGAGCTCATAGAATTGTTCAGGTTGGAAAAGACCTTTAAGATTGTCTAGTCCAACCATTAACCAAGCTGTACCAAGGCCACTACTAAACCCTGCCCCTGAGCTACAGGTCTACATGACTTTTGAACATATCCAGGGATAGCGTTTCTTCCTCCTGCCTGAGCAGCCTGTTTCAGTACCTGACAACCCTTTCAATAAAGAAATCTTTAGATTTATCTCACCAGCCTCTCTACAATCTCCTTTCAGGTAGCTGTAGACAGCAGTAAGGTTTCCTCTAAGCCTCCTTTTCTACAGGAAAAAAAAGCCCTATCTCCCTCAGCCTCCTGCAGAGCTGGGAGCTGTGTCTGCAAGGATCTGACAGCATGCTGCACTACCTGCCCAGGAGGGATTTGGGGACCAGGAGGTAACTGGAGCTACCAAGGTGACCTGCAGGTACATTCCCAGCCTATGGAGGAGAAGGCCTGTGATGCGACCCTGATCATACCAGCTAATGGCCAGGTTAGTTAGATGGCTGTTGGGCGGAGGAGACTCCCATCACCTTGGACTCTATTGCTGATTTTTTCCAGGGAGTCATTTTCTGTGATAATTCAACAACTGAAGGGAATGTACTTGTGTACATCGTCGCTGTTAGACGATCTGCTTCAAAATAGGGAGAGAGGCTTTTGCACACTTGATACTCAAGTAACAGACATGGATGCTATTGATAACCAGCAGCATCTGAAGCCTTCATGGTATTGTTTCTAAAGTGTACTGTGAGTGCTTTGGGCAGGAGTTAAATGGGGATTTGCAGGCCAAGGTGGTACTGGCAATGGGCTGTATCTTCAATTCTTCTTCAATTCTAGCTGGCTAGGACCCATTCTGGGGAGATGTGGCTTCACTGTACAGGCCACAGTACAAGATGGACACTGCTGTGGTATCCCCCAGTTATACTTTTCTGTCTGTACAAAGCCCTGTACCATAGCACCATCTCCTCCCCCATTTACCTCAGCTTTCCATTTGCTGACCAACAGTGCTGGGGGTAAGCAGGTGCCTGCTCGACCTTCAGCCTCTCTTCTGTCCTCTGCTAGAGGAAACACACTTTTTGTTGCTACGTGGCTTAGTTCAAATGAATACCTTGAGGGTGGGAACGTGCTCTGAACTGTGCCGTAATCATAGAAACATTAGAGATCGGAAGGGACCTAGAAAGATCATCCAGTCCAATCCCCCTGCCACAGCAGGACCGCCACAGCAGGACCGCCTAGACCAAGTCACACAGGAGCAGATCCGGGCAGGTCTTCAATGCCTCTAGAGAAGGAGACTCCACAACCCCCCTGGGCAGCCTGTTCCAATGCTCCGTTACCCTCACTATAATGGGAACTCTTCACCAGTATAACAGAAGTCACGAATAATTTTTGCATTACTTCATATTGCCAGTGTTTGAACTCACAGAGCCACCTTCATACCTGCATGGCCCACACTGCTGTCTTGTATTGGTTTGCATCTGTTGACACGGGCAGTGCTGTAAATTAGAGTAAAATTCAATAGTAGCTACCTGAACTGTTGGAAAGTGCAGGAGTACATCACAACTTCAGCTGAAGCATGAGTATGTTCACCTGAAATAGGGGTTCCTATGGAGGAAGCCAAGTTTTGCACAGCTGTGTGTAGTTTAAGTCTTAAGTGATGATTGTCTAAGGTTATTGGGAGAAAAAAAACCCTCCTGTGTTGTGGAGGAGATGGCAGCACTATTGTGATTGCTTGCATGCATTGCAAGAAGCCATTAAGGAAAAAAGGTGTGATTTGGCATGCAGCTTTTCCCCTGCAGTAAGGGTCTATCCCCTCTGTAGCTGAGACTTTTACAGTTAATCACCCTGCTGTAGTAATTCCTAATGATGGATATTAAGTTCTTTTTGTTAAGAGATCCAGCGATACGAAGAAGCGAGGGTTGGTTCTTAGGTTTGCTCAAGTGTATGGGAGGACTCTATGCTGTGGCAGGGAAGCTGGGCAGCGCTGATCACACAGAGCCCTTCCAAGTGCACCCTGGTGTGGGGCAGTTTCCCACTTCCACCAAGCTTTACCCTCATCATCCTCTGCCTTATTTAAGCAATCTAGCTGAAAAATCAGAACAAAAAAGACAGTCAGTTTGTTATGGCCTGCAGGATTGACCTGAAATACTTCCACTGTGCTCACTTCTGTTTCTTTGTACAGAAAACAGGTTTTGTCTTGAATTGTATCATTTTTGAGTGTGTCCATGTGTCTATATTCCAGTGCCTACAAATTCTTATTGACAACAGTGTCAACTGTCACTTCTGTAGATGTGCTCCACGGAAGAGCACGTAACGTGTTTCTGTTGGATCTGTTTTTCTCACATGAAATGCCATTACTTCTTTGTGTGAAGTGGCCACCAGGTGTCATCAGAATGCTTTTAGTTTTATTAATTTCTCCTTCTCTGTGGTAGCATGTGTACACTTCCTGTTCTTCTCTGGAAACTTTGCTAACCTTCTACTCAAAAATCCTGAATTCTTGTGCTACCCATTAAGCCAAAAACTCATTTGACTCTTTGAATAGGCAGCTGACAAGTGCATGCAGCTTTCCTCAACACCACCAAGAAGTATGTTCATATATATTTTGCTGTTCCTAAACATGTTCTTTACCTCAGTAATTTAAAAGATGGTGATGGATAGAGTAAGCTAAACCATGTGACCTGACCCACCTTAGTGAGATGTCATTAAAAGAGCTACAGGCAAGGTAATTAAAATGATTAATCAGAAAATGCCACTATTTAAAACACATTGAATTTCACTTTCTTCTTTCTGCCATCTTTCCCCCTTAATGTCTTTCCTACAGTGCTTGTGCCCTGACTTGACATTGAATGGTTGTTCTTTGGTTTTGGTTTTAAGTATAATATTTATTTATTTAATTTAGCAGTGAAGTTTTGACATACAATTGTGGAAGAAATACATTCAAGCTATTATCAGCCTACCTTTACATTAAAATGGCATTATTGATTAGGTTGTTTATATTTGGTGAGCTGTTGGCAAGTATTAAACACCGGAATAACCTTGAAGACATTCATTCTCCTTGTATTTGTCAGGAGAACAGAGGTGGGGCTTTCTGTGCCCAGGTTTCAAAGGTAAAATTTCCAATAGCCAGTTTGGAAATAACAGCCTTTTAAGGTAGTTTTGCCTTTTGCTGCCAATGCAGGAAAAAGTTAAGACTTCCAGCACTTGTGGTCAAGAGGGCCAACAGCATCCTGGGGGGGATCAGAAGGGGGATGGTTAGCACATCAAGATTGGTTCTTTTCCCCCGTACTCTGCACTAGTGAGACCGCAACTGGAGCATTGTGTCCAGTACTGGGGCCCTCAGTTAAGGAAGGACACAGCTGCTGGAGGGCAGCCAGTGTAGAGCAACAAAGATGATGAAGGAAGTGGAACACCTCCCTTATGAGGAAACACTGAGAGAGCTGTGTATCTTGAGCTTGGAGAAGAGGAGCCTGAGGGGTGACCTCATTAATGTCTATACATATGTGAGGGGTGGGTGTCAGGAGGATGGAGCCAGGCTCTTCTCAAGGTCATCTACTGACAGGACAAGGGACAATGGGTGCGAGCTGGAACAGAGGAGGTTCCATATAAATATCAGGAGGAACTTCTTCCCGGTGAGAGTAACGGAGCATTGGAACAGGATGTCTAGGGGTTGTTGTGGAGTCTCCTTCTCTAAAGATGTTCAAGACCTGTCTGGATGTGTTCCTGTGCAACTTGGTCTAGGTGATCCTGCTGTGGCAGGGGGATTGGACTAGATGAACTTTTGAGGTCCCCTGTGTTCCCTAATGATTCTATGGTTCTGTGGTTCTATGAAGAGTTCCAGCATGGCCGACTGTACATAATGGGTACTATGGCCTACAGTGGAAAAGAGAGTCAAACTGCATTTACTTTTTGCTCAAGTTTTAATTGGTGAAGTCGATGAGAATTGCATCTCACATGAAACCGTGTCGTGCTGAGAATTGCTGCAGACTGCAGGGACTTGTTACCGTATGTGAAAAATTAACATTTATTTCGTGGAGATTTCTTTCATGGACCTGATAAACTCTCTAAGGTGTTCTGAGAATACTTAAGCAGTGCTTTTCATCCATAAATACCACAGTGCTATACAAATATGATCTTCCTTGGGTACTCAGAAGTTTCTGTTGAATATCTTTGCTGCTCATAATAGGTACATCTTGCTCTGGAAATAGTCAAAATTGTTTCAATTTACAATTCAGAATCACTGGAGCTTTTTAAGTTTTCAGTAACTGAAAACCTGGGGATTATTCAGTCATTGTTTTAGGAGTTTCTAGTGCATTTCCTCTTCATCCCTATGTTGGACATGTGAGCCTATTGATTCTGATAGCTCTTGGAACAACTGGATATCTTGTCTTTCTGTTTGGACTTCCTCATCAGAGCTGATCCACCTGGTGGCCACTGCTGTATTTAGCAGTATTTGGCTCTTTCTGAAGGGAGTGGATGATGAAAAAGTGAGCTTTTCCTTTTTTTTTGGTTATAGATTAAAGAATGTATTGGTTTTTATCAGAAATTTTTAAGAACTTCCTTTACGCTGGCAATTCTTGCACACCCAGAAGGACTTTCAGTGGTTTGGAAGCAGAAGGAAGAAGGATGTGTGTGGGTTTCCCCATGATGTCATTAACAGTTTCCTGATCCTGAAGAGAAAATAAGGCCAATGGGTGCAGATACCTTGGTGTTTTCAGTGGAGATTCTGGTGGTCTAGAAAAAGTGAATTTACATGAATAACAAGCTCAAAGTTCCAGCATTCTGGAGCATCAAGGGAAAATACGTTTGTAATGGATAGCATTGAATACTTATTAAATGACTGTTCTTTGTTTCATTTGAACCAATAACTATACTTTCCTCTGTATTCCATTACGGAGGAGAGTGTTCTCCTGGATTAGTTTCTCTGGGGGAAGTGAGGTAACTTTTGTAGGAACATAAGACAGACCTATGATTTGATTTAGGAAGGATGTTATGCCCTTGAAAATGAGAAGATGTTTATTTGATGAAAGGGTTGTATGTTGAGATGAGTTGTTCCCATTCAGATTTGTGCCGGCCATTTGAGGAGCTCTTTAAAGTGATTTTGCTTCATTGTATCCATGATTTCACTGAAAGAATGAATCATCTGGAAAAGGGGTATTTTTACTGGAAAAAAAGGAACTCTGTTTTTCATATGTCACACCAAATGCTGCAAGATGATGCTTGAATACTTGGAAACAATAATACTCTGACTGAGAAGTGCTTTGGGAATTCTAATGCCACGATTAGAACACAAAAATAATCAAAAGTGGAATTTAGTACTTTCTGTGGGCTCTTCTGTGTACATCCTTACTTATTCCCTTAAAGAGCTGGCATATGACCAAAAAGAGAAGTAAATAAAATTGTAGTGACCATCAAGTTAAGAAACTTGTAGTTCATTACAGGCTTATGGGTCATCACTAACTGTCTTGTTTTGATCTGAATTTTAGATTACGGCTTAAATTTAGATTAGGATCAGAATTAGCATAATGCAAGGCTTACACTGAAAAGTCTTAACTGTGCTGTCCTCACTTTTTGCCATAGAGGAATTACATACTAGGTTTTTGGACTAGAGGGGGGTGGGGGGAGAAACAGAGAATACTCAACTAAAATATTCTCTGTTTCCATCAAAGAGAAGATCTATCCACCAATGACTGATAGTCTTGTATTGAACTGTAGCAGATACATCAATATACAAAAAGGCTCTATAGGAAGAATAGAAGACTCTGTTTTATTATGTGGTAAAAAATGGTGGTGGCAGCTAAAGAAGTGTAGTTTTCTCATATTTTTCCATAATTCATTTTCTTTATAGGTAGTGAGATGGTTATGAAATCTATGTAACAAACATTTTGCTTTCAAAGTTTTTAAAGACATTTCACTTCTTTTTGCATCCTTGGAAAGTTATTGAAAGCACCTCATTAAAAATGTAGCTTCTATTGCCAGCAGATTTACTAAGCTTAGCTTTTTGTGCACAAAAATGTTGAGGCTACAGCAGGTTTCTTTCCAAACCTCAGGAACAGCAGTGTGTGCTGCAAAGAACCTTAAAATGTGTTAGGTAATGTATGACTGTCTCCAAGCAGAAGAATTTGTTAACCTGAAGCTAATGTGGTAAATTAATTTTTGGTCATATCCTTTAAGAATCTGTTCAGCTATACTTGATTTATATGAACATTAACAAAAGATTTATGTTACAAAAAGTCAACCCACTTTTGAGTTAGAACAGCTTCACTTCGAACATCAAATCTGATGTTAAGAGAACACTGTTTGACAGAACTGGGCTTTAAACCATGGCATGCTGAAGATTTGACTGGTGTCTGCTTAGCTGGGGCTTGAGCCTGTGCTCTGGTGTTCTGCTTTATTATACCTGGTGAGTTCATTGGTGCACTCTTGGAGCTTTTACAAACTCCTCCTGTTTTATTTATGTGGTACATTAAGTGTTTGGGTATTGCTGTGCTGTAGGTATTGCCTGTGAAAACATAGCCCGAATCTTCAGAAGGTGAAGGTGGAAGAAAAAGCACAAAAGTTTGCATTGGGTTTAGTCTGGTTGATCTATGAACTGTAAAATAGTTCAAGAGCCGTTCTTCCCCACGTCCAATGCTATATGAGCTGGCTAGCCTTGCACTGATGTCAAAAAGCTTACTCAGTCACACAGATAAGTAGGAGTTAGGCTTGAGCCTGTGCTTGAGCTGCCGTGGCTGCAGAGGAATGTAGTTTTGGTTACCAGTTGATTCAGTCACATTACTGATACTGTTTCTTTGCCCCTGGTGATGACCACTGTGCCATAGTGATTCAAGATTAATTTTGTGAAAAGAAACCCATTGACCTTATGTATCGTGCGCTCACTGGGACTGTACCAACTTAAGGCACTGATGATGTCTTTGATGCATTTGTTCCTGAGTTAATAGCAATGGTAGGATAGCTCTTAATTAATGTAGTTGCTTTAATGAGAGCAGAGGTGAACTGGCTTATGCAGCCTGAGGATTTGGAGCACCCAGATGTTCTGAGCCTGCCAATACCTGCCTGTGACAGCTGGGAAGTATCGACCTCCCTTCTGTGTCTTTGGCTGAAAGTGGCTTGTGTTTCCTGTCAGAGGATGTACAGGCATGACAGGACTTCAAGGTTTAAATCAAATTCCAGGATCAGTTTAAATGGATATGAATCATATCAGGAGAGAGTACAGTATGGAGCCACCGGTCCCTTACTGAACTTTTGTTGATGGAGAAATCCCTGGTTATCCTCATATGACCTCCAATGGTGGAAATTTCCAGTGCAGGCATTAGTTCTCTGCTGGTCCGACAGGAAAGTATTCTATAGAGAAGGAGAATTGGTCTGAGATTGCAAATTGCCTTGTACAGCAAAATAAAAAAAAAACGTTTTCGAATACAGACCTGATGGTTCACTTTTGACTAGTTGTGGCAATTTCTATCATAGTTTAGTGAACAAAGAAAAATAGTAAGTTGTAAGAATCTGAAAAATAGTTAGAGAAGCAGGCTGTTGTGATCTAGAGATGGTCATTCTCTTGTTATTTGGACATAATGAGCTTGGTGTAAGTTTGATCAGTACTTTAGCTCAGTGAGAGACCTACAGTTGAATAAGTGTTCAGTGTAGGCAACTACTGTGCCCTCAATTCCTTCAATAAGTTATTAAGCAGAAAAGCATTTCTTAACTTCCACAGGTAATAAATCCAACTGATTTGAGTCGTGTTTCCCCACTTTAGTAGTTTCTTGCTTTGCCCTCAAAAATAAGCATAATTTTTTTTAGCCTTTACTGGGATGTATTTTTGAACCCTGAGTCGTCTGTGTCATTACAATTACTTAGTCTTGTCAGGAAATAGTTATAAGTGTGGTCATGGCCTCATTCAATGGATAACTGAACAAAAAAATGGATACTTGGATCTGCAGCAAATTGATGTTTAAATCATAGTGCAAAGCACATAGATAAACATTTAGTATTTAATTATCTGTTCAAATGAAATGCATTTCCAATTCTCAATCGCTTCATATCAAAATGAAAAGACAATAAATGTCAAGATTTGATTTCCCACCCCCCATACCTCTTATAAACTGTTGGTAGCATCAGTTTTCTAGTGGTGACATCTTTTTGGGAGCAGGAAGGTCACACTGAGCAGTTGAGTAAAAGCTTTTGGTAACTGGGTTTGGACCTTTAGAATTTGTGCTGAGGTTCAGAGATGCTGCCCTTCTCTGCAGTGCTATTTCATGACTTTTTGTTTCTGCTCCCTTCTCCCTCCCACCTTGGGAATTGAAATTTCAGAGGACTTCTTTTAGGAATGATGGGCAATTATACTTGCAGTATATTTTTTTAAACCATGGCTCATTTTGTGTTTTCTCTCTTTAGTGGGTACTGTAAGCATGAGAACAACTGGCTGAACAGGAGCCAGCAGTGTTCCCACGAAATAGAGTGGCCAGCAGGACTAGGGATGTAATTCTCCCCCTGTATTGGGCTCTGATGAGGCCTCACCTCAAGTACTGTGTGTAGTTCTGGGCCCCTTGTTTGGAGAAAGATATTGAGATGCTGGAGTAGGTCCAGAGGAGAGCAGTGAGGCTGGTGAAGGGACCAGAGGGAAGGTCTAATGAGGAGAGTCTGAGGGAGCTGGGGTTGTGGAGCCCGGAGAAGAGGAGACTCAAGGGAGACCTTATCACAGCTACCTGCAGGGAAGCTGTAGACAGGTGGGGATCAGGCTCTTCTCCCAGACAGCTAGCAACAGGACAAGAGGGCAGGGCTTGAAGCTGTGCCAGGGAGGTTTAGGTTGGATGTTAGGAACCACTTCCTCATGGAAAGGGTGATCAGACATTGGGATGGACTGCCCAGGGAGGTACTGGAGTCCCCATCCCTGGAGGTGTTTAAAAATGAATGCATGTGTCACTTGGTGCTGTGGTCTAGCTGATATGGTGATGTTAGGTCATAAGCTGAGCTGGGTGAGCTTAGAGGTCTTTTCCAGCTTCAATAATTCTGTGATTCGTGACAGTCCCATGGCTCGTTCTGTGAAAGCAGTTTTGTGTCTTAAATATGCTTCCAGAAACATAGGTTAGGTTTGTCTGACCACGTTTAAGCACATAATAATTTACTTGTTACAGAAAAAATCTATTGAAGATGGGTGTTGATCTCTTTTCACAAGGAAGAAGTGATAGGACAAAAGGTTGCAGCAGGAAAGGTTTAGTTTGGACATTAGGAAAAGATTCTAAATAGAAAGGGTCCTCATGCTTTGGAACAGGCTGCCCAGGAAGGGTGTTGAATCGCCATCCGTGGATGTATTTAAAGGTTGTGTAGATCTGGAGCTTAAGGATACGGTTTAGCAATGGCCTTGGGACAGTTGGGGTAATGGTTGAACTTGATCTTAAAGGTCTTTTCCAATGTAAATGATTCTGTGATTCTAGTGCTCATTCACACAGTGCTCACAGTGACAGCTCTAACCAAGTGCCTAGAAGTCAGTTTGATTTTTAGATGTCGTACGTTAAGACACCATGCTGAAACTGTGGCCTCTTTCACTGCGTCCGTCTCCCAGATGTTATTTTCATTTGCTATATTGCTTTTATTTTTTTCTTTGAGGCTTAACTCTTGGTTGTGCATAAAAGACTAATAATAACTCTCTTGTTTTATAGGTGCTAAGCCAAATGATCTCCAGTTGATAATGTCACTGTTAAGAATGGATGGGGAGGAAAATAAGAAAAAAGATGATGCTGATGAGATTTCACAAACTGTGTTGACAGAAGAATCGCAGAGAAATACATCAGGAGAAAATGCTGGATGTGACTCTTTGTCTCGGCAGAAAACAAGGCTTATATCAGATGAAGTGTTCAGGGACCTTGAAAAGAAAAAAAAAGAGAATGGCACAAACAAAAGGGCACTGTCAGGATCACCAAACCTGGATGTTGTTGAGGCAGACAAACCTGAAAATGTCTCCAGAAAAAGAAAGCGTGATACCTCAGAAGACGTGACAAATAGTGAAAGGAAATTGCACAAAGCTGTAGCTGGAGAAGCAGGTAGCATGGTAGCTGGAGGTGTACATAATGACATGTGTCCTGGCAATGACATATTTAATTCAGATATCTTGTGCCTAAATTTGGATTTCAAGTGCACTGATGGTGCCACACTGAAAATTGACAAGACCTCACAAGAGGTGCCGGCTGATCTTAAAGACAATATGAGTGATCAGTGTTTACCTTCCTGCTCTGATACAGAAAAGCGTGAACAAGAAAGCCCCTCTCAACAATCCAAAGAACAAACACACCCTCACTGTAGTTGCACAGCTGAATGTAGTTCAATGTTGCATGTTACACAAGATAATGAGAAATCCAAGGTATTTTGTTGTGATCTTTGTGGTTTTCAGAGTGCTGAGGAAAACAGCCTAAATTCTCATTTCCTTGGCAAGACACACCTTCGACGCCAAAATCTTGCTGCGCGGGGACGATTTGTACAGATACTGACCAAAAAATCCTTCAAGAAACAACAATGTACTGCAACCAAAGAGAGGAATGCCAGAGCAAAACCTGGGACCAGTAAATTAAGGGCAAGAACTGCTGATGTAAAAGAATTAAGCATTTGCAGTGCACTGAAGGGCTCAAAAATAAGCTTGTCTAAACGAAATGCCAGCACTGAACTTGTTGAAATGATAGCACATTTGAATGTTCCTACTGAAAAGTCAGATACTGTGACAGCAGAAACATTGCTTTCTTCCACTGTAGAAGGAAACTCTGAAGTCTGTACTGAAAAACTAGAAATATCAGGACCCTCAGAAAATACGTTGCACGAAACAGAACCCCCTCCAACTGTCAAAAAGCGAGTTAAGAGTTTAAACGTGACAAGAAGACCAGAATGTAAAAGAACTGTTGTCTTCTTAAGGTCTTCATTTGGACAGAGTAGGTCTTTTAGATTAAAAAGACAGGTTAAAAGAAGGTACAGCTTGTTGGGTTATAGTAAGAGAGGCAAATCTGAAGCTCAGAGAGTACACTTGAAGCATATTTCCAGCACACAGCTTAAAGGTGATGATTCAAGCCCTGTGTCACGTGCAGAATTAGAAACAAATGGTAAAAATAATTGTAATTCTACTTCAGAAATTCAGGATCTTACTGAAGACAAGCTGAATGCCCTTTCTTCCAGCACTACAGATACTAAAAATCCTGACATCAAACTTACTTGTGATCATGATGTTCTTCATACGTGCACTGATTGTGGTCATGTTTTCAAGAGCAGAAAAAGTTTGGAAATCCATGTTGCACATCTTCATACAAAAGGGGTTCAGTTTCATTGTGAGATGTGCAGTTACTCCTCTGGAGTCAGGGAAGACATGAAGCAGCATTGTCAGGACAGTAACCATCAGATGGGTGGCTGTAGCTTTAGTTGTCAGCGCTGTTCATTTATTGGCTTGAATGTGACCAGTCTTCAGAGCCATATACGTGAAGCCCATAATATGTCCCACACTTGTCCAACTTGTTTTCTTTCTTTTCAATTGGAAGAAGAGCTGATAAATCATCAAAAGATTGAAAAACATGATGGTTCACTATTTCAGCAAGCTACTCTGCTGAGTAGCAGTGACCAGACTGTGCAAGTGGTAACTTATGCTGATTCCACATCAAATAGCCCAAGTCTTGCAAAGGAAATGGAAGTATCAGTAAAAGCAAAACCTCCAGATACTTCCATCATAAATCATAGAAATGAACCAAAGCATTCTGTTCTGAACAAAGCCCAATTTCAATGTAAAAAGTGTTTTTATAAGACAAGATCTTCCACGGTTCTCACACGGCACATAAAACTCCGTCATGCACAGGAATATCACTTCCTTTGCAAAGCGTGTAATCTCTACTCACTGAGTAAGGAGGGGATGGAGAAGCATATCAAGAGAAGCAAACACCTTGAAAATGCCAGGAAAAACAACATTGGGCTTCGTTTTGAAGAATGTATTGAGAAGGTTTGTGTGGGTGCTGGTGGTATAAAAAGAGTGGTGGATCCTTCCATTCCTGGGAGTGGGAATATAGAGTTAGATAAAGAAATTATTCATGTTTCTTCATCTTCTGTGGAAAAGATATCTAGAAATAAGGAATTTGTTGCACTTGATCAAAGAGCTAGTGAAAACGAGTTAGTTTTAACTAACACACCCAAAAAAGAGAAAGCCAGAGGCACTGTTTCTAGGACTTGTCCCCATTGTGGTCTTTTAGCCTCCAGTGTTACAAATTTGTCTGTTCACATCAGGCGAAAGCACAGTCATCAGTACAGCTATCTGTGTAAGCTTTGCAATTATTACACTGTCACCAAAGGAGATATGGAACGCCACTGTGCAACCAAGAAGCACAAAAGTCGTGTTGAAATAGAAGGGCATGGAAAACAGAACTCAGAGATCATTGTTAGCCCTGAAGGTGGCAATTTTGAATCTACAAGCAAGAATGTTAACAGCCCCATGACTGCCCTGTGTGAGCATGTTGACAATGGTAGCCAGTCATCAGATCTGGAAAATTCTGTCTTGGACAATCAGGGAGCTGAGCTAGGAGACGCTGAGCTAAAAATTGTAAGTACCAGGAGGCTGCCAGATTTGGAGCACACTAGCAGTTCGTTAGATACAAACCAACATGATGTTCTGGAACGAGTGAGGGTTGCTCAAGAGGGTGACCCATGCTATCAGAGAAGAGCAGTGGGTGCAAACAATAACAAGTGTGAACACTGCAGCTTCGTTGCTCACTCTTCTTCCTCTTTAGAGTTGCACGTGAAGCGAAAACATACAAAACAATTTGAATACTACTGCATGGCTTGTGACTACTATGCTGTGACATGCAGAGAGATGATTAGGCATGCAGCAACAGAGAAACATAAAATTCGAAGAGAATCTTATGCTTATTCTTCTTCTGGGGAGGAAACAAATACAGCAGATGTCTCTAGTGGCAGCACTTCTTTGTCTCAGGAGGAACACCATCACAGTGCAGGAGAACTGAAAACTGTTTCTGATGAAATGAAATGTGCCAGTGATGCAGCGAGTGATTGTATGAAGAAAAGCCTAACTGAGTGTACTGGCTCAGGTGAAAAAGCATGTCCAGGAGTGTCTGAAGGTGGCAGTTCCCAAACTGCAGTAGAAAATGAAGAGGAGTCTAAAACTAGAGGAGAAAACCCTCTTTATGAAGCATTCCAGCAAACTCCTCAGACTGATCAAGTTGTTAGACTTGACAAGGATGTACCAGTTAAAGAACGCAGTACTTATGAGTTGCAGAAAGGTAGGCATGGTCAGGAGCTGCTCAACTCTTGTGATGATGGCACTGCAGAAAAGCAAAACAGTTCAAGCAGCACAAACTTGAATTCAGGAAAAGGTGAGGAAAGCTTGGAAGCAGATGGAGAAAACCCTGAAGTAGAGTGTGGAAGCGCAGACAGTCTCAAAAAAATATCACCGGAAAAAACCAGCCCACTTACGCTAACTCTTCCAGAAACAAGTAGAGCAGTAGAGCAGTCAGATTTTGCTGGAAACATTGGAGAAGCAGTGCAAAATATACATAGTTTAGAGGATGACAGAAGTTTCAAAGAGGATCCTACTGGGGAGGAGGAAGAAGCCCTTATGGAAGCACAACATGAAGCAGAAGTAACTATAAATAACAGTGTTTGGGAGGCAGATGGCTCAGCAGCTGAGGGCATGCAAGAAAGTAGTAATGAGGCTTTGGGAACCGTTATCAGTGCTGATGATAAAGGAAAGGCAGTGCAAAATTTTGGCAAGTTTGATTCTTCTATAGTGAAGTTAAAAAGCCTCACGGGGACAAGCACTGACCATTCTGCTGAAGGGCAGCTATCAGCTGGAGTGAAGGCCAGTGAGCTCCCAGCGAAAGCAGAGCCTTCACCAAGTGGTGGGAGAAAGAAGAAGTCAGAAGGAATTTCCCTTGGGGAATCGACACGTATTCGCTGTGATGACTGTGGGTTTCTGGCAGATGGTTTGAGCGGACTAAATGTTCACATAGCCATGAAACATCCTTCAAAGGAAAAACATTTTCATTGTTTACTCTGTGGAAAATCATTTTACACAGAGAGCAACCTTCACCAGCACTTGGCCAGTGCTGGGCACATGCGAAATGAGCAGGCGAGCGTGGAGGAGCTGCCTGAAGGAGGGGCTACCTTTAAGTGTGTGAAGTGCACAGAGCCCTTTGATTCGGAGCAGAGCTTGTTTCTCCACATCAAAGAGCAACACGAAGAGCTGTTGCGGGAAGTGAACAAGTACATTATGGAAGACACCGAACAAATAAACAGGGAGAGGGAAGAAAACCAAGGCAATGTCTGCAAGTATTGTGGGAAGATGTGTAGAAGTAGCAATTCCATGGCTTTCCTAGCCCACATCCGTACCCACACAGGTATGGAACTGCTCTTTTTGCAGTGGTCTCTTTCATACAGAGTGAATTATATCACTGGTCTTTTTTCTGCTTGTTAATGTCTTTAACATTTCTCTGGAACTGGTATTCATATCACCTCATGAGCCCCCTATAAAACTAAAAATCACCTGAAGGGGTGTGACAACACACTGATCAAAGGGTAGACATGTAAGCACAGACACTCTTCTAGTTTTTGTTTTGTATAGGGATATTTCCTTCCCTTTAATTTAAATTGTAACCATTAATTGATTCTTATATTTATACGTAATGAGGCAGGGTTGGGTTGAGTAAACAATTAGCTGTGCTTTCCAGCTTCCTCTTCCTTGCAGTTGTTTAATATCCAAATTGTTTATTTCATTTCAATTCAGTTACCTGTTCAGAATTACATAATGCTTCAGTATAGGCATCTGACATTACATCATTCCTGAATAAATACCCATGAGAAGCAAGAGGTGTTGGTAGAAGTAAGTTAAGGGGACTGGAAGAGGTCAGCTTTTTTGGAAGGTAGCACATCACACCGATGTGATGCCCAGGGTTGTAGCACTTGATTTACTTTCTGTGCTGATCACACTTTCAATTCATTTTTATGTTTAATTTTAAGTGGAAAATTTAAAAACATTTTTGTAGAAAAATGCATAAGCCTCAGTTTTAAATTTATGTAAAAATTCACTGCGATGTTTCTATAAACCTGCCATACATTCTTTATTTTAAATAGACAGCTTTTCTAAATCACTGAGCTCTGCTTAGACAAGTAGTGTCTCCATGGTTGAATTTATGAGTGGATTTGAATAATAAATTCACATTTCAATGAACATATTTTCATTAAAACTGTAAGGTTTATTTTACTGTACTTTTAAATAATGGCTTATTATGGAAGCTATAGTTTAAATTCATGCAGTATTTGAAACTTAGTGCATGGTTACAAGGAAGAGAACAAAAAGGTAAAAAAAAAAGAAGCATAAAAGAATGGTAATTCCTGGCATAATCCTAAAATAGTTTTGTAAGGTTTTTTATGAAAAGGCAAGGGCGTGACTGAACAACAAAGTTTAAAATTAATCTTGGGGAACACAGACACTGTATTTCAAACCTTTCAAAGTATTGTACAATAACGGCAGGATTCATGTATACCAGTAACTCACATACTTCATACCCCCAGCATTACTTCTAGCCTGTCAATAACGTAGTTCTCCATATTGCTGCAGCTAATATCCGATTTGGAACATCGTGTTCAGTCTTTAGAGGGATGCTCATGTTCACATGGTCAGAACAGCTGTATAAGCCCTTAATATGCCCTCTTACGGCAGATAAAACTGAATAAAACTAAGGGGGAGGATGCTAATGGAGCTCTCTTTAGAATTCTTTATGCAACTGTCTGGTCAAGACATGTTGCTTATAATTGATGTGTCCATTACTTGAATTCTCTTGTAATTATAGTCAATAAGTCTTGTAAATGTGTTAAAGCTCACTAAAAGCATACAAATTCAAGAACAGAGTAAGGCTAATAATTTAAAATAATCAATGTAGGCATTTCAGCACTTAATTTCCCTTGTGTGTTGATAGCTGATCATTCTTAATCCATTAAGATTTATTTAGTCGTTTACAATGCAAAATAGGTTTGCACTGGTCACTTGTGCCATTTGAAAATGTCCACCAGGTTAAGTGCAGAATGTAGTCCATTAGTCTTCCTTGACTATATGTATTAATTGCATTTAAAATCAAGTTAATGTGGATGTGAAAGTGAGGTAACTATCAATATATGACAAAGCAACCCTACTTACATAAGTTACATCATTGATTGTAACATTTAGTAAAAGTTAGTGGACTTTTTAACATCTTGTATGTAGGTCTCACCATGAAGTGTGGGGTTTTTGTGCTTTTGAATGGCCCAAAATACGCAAAGCAGTAAAAGAACACGTACCACTTTGTGATTCTATTTTATTTTGCAAGTCATTTTTGGTGGTTCATGCAGAAGAAGTATGGGAATTTTACAGACCAGAGTTTCATCTGCCCTTTCTCTCACAGCACCTTTAAATGAAATGCTTTTCTTATGCTTTCCTTGTTCACATAAATAATAATGCAGCGTCTTTTATTAATAGTTAATGGGAAGAAGGCTTTCTCGTCCAATCTGTATTTTCATATTTGTGATTTCCTCTGTGTAATATAGAAGCTTTTCTTCCACTCTGTATTGCAATGCATGCAGGTGAATATGAAACAGGTATTTTGGGGTTATGGGGAGTAGAGGCAGAAGGAACTGACCTACTGCACCAACTGAATGTACAACTGGTGAGGCAACCTCAGCATTTCCAACTTCTTGGCTGTTCCAGTGTGCCACCAGGTATACAGTAGGAGCAGAACTGCACATTTTCTCATTTATTGTTCTGCTTCTGTGCTTTAAAAAATCTTGCAGCATCCAGGGGTGATATGCATGTTTGTATACTTATGTAAGTGTAACCATATCCCACTCCATGTCTTTTTTCTAATTGAGTAATTGGTGATGGTTTGGGTGGGGAGGTGGGGGAGAAGGCAAAGTTGTAGAAAGATGCAACTAATGATTTCCATTAATAGAAAAATAATGTTTCAAAATATCATTAAATAATGTAGGAGATTTTCACATTGCAAATGAAAGGGAAGCTTTGCTAGAGAGGAGATAACAAGGAAGTCCATCACGTGTTGACAAGTGAAAATGAAGCAGTGTAACGAAAAATAAAAGGAGTAGTAGAGGTGGAAGACTTTTTAGTTCGCAGTTGATGGAGGTCCCATAAACTTAATTAACAATCAACATCTGAGGGAAAATCACCTGCACCCACATCATCTTGGTTTCATTTCTCATCAGATTTCTCAGTTAACAGAGGGTTTGCTCACTGTCACTGTGGTATCTTACTCCCCAGGTCCCAAAGACAGGAGGAAATGGGGCAATGGCATTTCCTATGGCTCTGCTCACTTTGTACTGGTTACAGCCGTGCTCACCGGTGCAAGTGATGTTGCCTTTGCTGGCTTAAAGCTGAGGCAGTCTCTGTTGTCTTAATGTGAAAATATGATCTTGCTGTAGCGGTGGGGTTGAACTAGATGGTCTTCAGAGGTCCCTTCCAACCCTCACCATTCTGTGATTTTATGAGAATAAGGACTGTGATCTCCAGGCTTTCTTTTTTTCCCTTGTAAAACAGTAGCATGGTTTGTGTCTGTCTGACATGAACTCTTAAATTTAGTCTATTTTCAATTTTGATGCTTTTTTTCCCCAATTCTCTTCTTAAGAGCCTTATTGTTTACTGCTGCCATCAGAAAATGTACATGCTGTTTTCATGCCGTAACTTGTGGATAAAGTAATTCTGTGGCCATTTTTCTTAAAGTAATTTGCTTGGAAACATACTATATTGGAAGTATTTTTCTCATTTTTATGTGAACTGAAAGCTAAGAATGAATTCGACACTATTCCATTTAACACAGCGTATGACACTATTACAGTTGGTGATTATATAAATATGGCTAAGAAATGGTTAATTGCTACAACATCATTTCAAATAGTCTTGTGGCAACTATATTTTTGCCCCATTAGTCTAATCCTTAGTCTTATGTCTTCATTTTAAGTACAAAATTTTGGGTTGTTCCATCCAAGAACAAATTTGGCATCAGCAACCTGAAAGGGAGATGTGCTGCTTTTGTTTCAGGTGATAAGTACTGACTGGAGCCTGCCAGCTCTTGAATTTTCATGGAGTTTAAATGGAGATGTTAACAACTCTGGAGCTGAGAAATAAATAAAAAAAACCCCTCAAGGCCTCAGTGATTTTTTGGATGAGAGCAGTCAACAGAATAATACATTTCTGTGTTGTCAGCACATGGGAGCTACGATTGGTCTGAACTCGAGTTCTTCACAAAGGAGTCATGTAAATGGAAAACAGCAAAGGTCTTGTATGGAAGCCCTGTGGGACACCTGCAGTAACAGAATGAGAAACGAATTTACAATTTAATCAGTAGGAGAAACTAAGGGAACATAGGATTGAATCCACATGGTATTTGAATTCTGTGACAAAAAAGAGCAGTATAGACACCAACAGATTTTAAAAAATCCTTTCCAACTGTGACCTTGATGCTGTTAATTGTGGAATTAGTCTTTAAGATCATAAGGTAAAACATCAACTTTTAATACTCCTTTATTTAGTGCAAAGACAGGCTTATTTTTATTTGTGTGGGTCACTTTATAAAATGCGGTGTTGCTTTGAAATGTCACCAAATTAATAACTAAATCAGTTTTATCAGGATCATTTAAATAAACTGGGGTTTTGCAGTGTGATTGATAGAATGTGATTGCTGTTAGCTGTCTCAACCTGCTTTTGATATTTAAGCATATAAAGCTGACTAGATATAACCATTCAGGTGCTAAATATATTTTACATCTACTTCCAACAGTAGAAATGGAAGTATTAAGAGATCTGGCTTCATTGTCATTGAACTGTGAAATATTCAACCTTGTCTGACTGTGCTCAGTACTGTTGACTTTTTTATTTCACTTAGAAGATTAAAATTAAATGCTTCATTTTTCATCAGCTTTTGGGAATTAAATTGAAATTTAAGACTCTCAAATTTTTTACCAAGATCCTCAATTTCACCAATGGATTCTTGGAGGATGTTCTGTTTTCAAGGGCAAAGCAGAAAGGTTCATTGATCAAGTATGATGTAGTGCTACATTTTTCTTATCAGAGATCTTTATGTATATTTATTAAAGATCACATATTTCTTACTATGCCAAACTCTATTGGAAGAAGTACTTCACAAAGCATATACTAAACATAATATGGAGACTCTGTGACTATATTGTACTTACTTTTAATTGCAATTCTATCATTTTGTGATCAGAACATTGGAAAGTGCTACAGCATGCTTTGGAATAGTGTTTGCTGTGTATTATCATGTGCACAGTTTAACTACTTAGGTAAGAGAAGATAGTTTTCCCATCTTCTAGAAAAGATTGCTTTTAATTAGACAGACAAATATTTTGACATTCTGCTAAACTGATGTGATTCAAGAAACAGGCTGGTACTTCTTCCTTGGAGAAATAATTTCAGAGTTCTTTGGACTACAGTAGACATTTAATATTAAAGTTTGTTCTTGAAATAAATAATAGCCAAAATGTCAATACTTCTGGTTTGCAGAATAATCATAAATTCCTGACCATAAAACAGTCATAAAGGCATAATATTTTATCCACTGTATATTCATACTTTGCATGTCATTACAATAGCTAGGTGATGAATCATTTTCTGTGTGTGACAGAACAAATCTGAAATAGTAGTACTAATGTGAAATCTGTTTGAAGGCAGAAGACTTGTAAAATTACTTTAAATATATTTGCTTAAAAAGCAAGCACATCTTTCAGTTTATGCCCCTATCAAGCCCCTTGAGATCATTACCTGAGTTTCGGCATTTGGAAGTGGGGAAAGGTGTAGAACAACTTTTGCTATCTTGTGGAAAGGTAACCTAATTGCTCTATCAGCTTCTCATTTTGATGTTTTGTGGGGTTTTAAAATAATAACAATTAAAATGAGAAAATCATTATTAAAACTTAAAAAGAGTGGTTTCCATGATCTTGACCTTAAGGAAACCTTAATGAGCAATGTACATTGGGTACTACTCGTGTCTTGGGAGTTATAAATACATGTACAAGTGTACAAGATGCTTTTTTTGTTAGGCAGAAATCTCCAGCAGGTTAAATGGGGGATAGGCATTTTAAAAGGTTATTTTTTCCCTAGGATTTTTTTTTTTATTTCTTTAGCTGTGGGTGATATATTATTCTAATTCGACTCATATCTTATGCTAAATTTTACTTAGGATCAAAGCCATTCAAGTGCAAGATATGCCACTTTGCAACAGCTCAGCTTGGAGATGCCAGAAACCATGTCAAGAGGCACCTTGGGATGAGGGAATACAAGTGTCATATCTGTGGGTGAGTAAATTGAAACAGTCTCCACCATGGCTAACCAGCAGAAGAGTGCGGGATATGCATTGTTTCAGAATTAAAAAATGTGATGTGAGCAAGAGTGGCTAAAATTATGCATGCATATCCTCCTTTCCATTGTTATGGTAAATTCCTTAAATACAGTTATGACATTCTTTTCCCACTTCTAATCCTGCACTGAAGATGAGCAATTTTATGGGCTACAAGGTCAATTTGAACCTGTAATCTGTAAATTGACTAAATTATAGGATGTTCATTCACATTGCCAGGGAGAACTGTAAATTCCATTTAAAGACATAAAAAATATATAATATAGACTTTACTGTGTGGGGCTTTTTCTTTTGCTATACTGTTATAATTTTAGTACCATTAACAGATTTCTGGACTCCATTAGCGTTTTCATTCTTTACCAAAACAAAATAGAAGACTGATTTTTCAAACAAACAAACCTAAAATATTGCAGGCGCAGGCCTTAAAAACAAATTGAAGTCTTTTATGTGTGCTTGTGTTCTTGTTTGTTACCCAAAAAATCCTGTTTTTCTTTTTTACTTAATCGTTATTTCCTCAGAAGGATCGTTCATAATGTTTAATTGTCCTTCAAATGTGTTGCATTTAATAGGAGGCATTGAGACTCCTTAATGCAAAACTAATTAATTTAGCAGAAATGTTTAAAAGGTTTTAAAATGCCATGGCATATATGGTACATCATAGGACATTGAAAGTTGGATTTTAATACCCTAGTTCTGATTAAAAATATATTTTAATGTTATTATGCTGGAGAAATTAACTAATATATGCATCATATAAAAACATTTTACTCAAACCTATGTAACCTGCTCTAGCCGTCTTATCGCTAACGTGTAGCATAATGCAGGTTCAATGAGATGATGCAGTGCATACATGGGTGGTGTGGTGTGATGCTGAGTCTCATACTCAGCAAGATGGTTTTTTAGCCTTAGCATACTGATCCACTGCAGGACAAAGTGAGTTACACATTTTAAAGGACAAGAGAATCTTCAGCTGAAGATGCAGCTGAGTGATTTTCACTGATTCATCTCTTGTGTTTTCCAAATAATTTTGCATGCAGCGTTATGAGATAGTCTGGATGTTTTTACTCACTTAAGAAAATTAATTGCTGACTTCTTGAAACAAGAAATTAAAATGTATGAGCCTAATTCTAAAGTCCACTGAATATCAGTAGCAGAATAACTTGTGCTACTCTTTATTTTGCAGCATACTTGAAATGAACATTATGCGTGGTAGGCTATTTTACATTGTTTGAAAAATCTTATTTACTATCTCTGCTATATAAATTGCCAGGAATTTGGCATGGAAGATAGTTAACAAGTACAGAACCACAAAGTTGTTTAGCTAAGGCTAAGCTCTGTTCTTTAGTAGTTGTCAACAAACTTGACAATGGCTCTTTATTCAATTCCCTTTTAACATAAACTGAAAAATCATCAGATTATATATATATAACTATGTCATTGTGAAAGAAAAGGTAGAAAACTCTCAGAATAGTTAATACTGTATCTTTTATAAAAAGAGAATTAAGATTACTAGGACTGATACTTTCTTAGAAACCATTACATACATTACACAACTCTCCGGTTGCAATTCACAATGGTTATGCAAGAGAGAGAGAGTAAAACACGTATGAATGATTGAAACTCTGGACTTGAATAATAGTCACTATGTTAAGCTGGTTGCTGACTCTGTGTTGCTGACATGTCATACCTGGTAGACATGCAGGTACTCATTTTCCATTTTTGTATAGCGCTGTGTTGCTAATTTTCACTGACGACATGAAGCTGAGCTATTTAGATATGGCAAAACAATGAGCTGCAGAGACATAGCACAATGCCCTGTGCTCACAAAAATCAGATTTATATACCTGTTTAAACAGTCATCAAATTTCACTTCATGTGCACCAGAAATGTATTTTAAGAATTATGTATTAACACTGATTTAATTGGAAAAGTACTGAAGAACTGGTCAGAGTTTGAAGGAGGAGGAATGACCAGAGAGCAGTTTGAACTGTAGTCCAAATAATGAATATGCCATCCTTAAATGTGGGAGAAGAGCAAAAAGTGTAATAGCCTGTATTTCTGCTATTTTAATTGAAAGGCTTGGGGAGTGTGTAGGTTAAAAAAATAAAGCAGTAACATAAAAAAAAAAATAAAATTGCTAGGATTGGCTATCGGATTAGTGGCACTATAGAGCATTGGTACATTAACACCACTGACAATGTCAATTCATTATCATTGATGGCTAAATAATCTTAGAAATGCTCAGTGGACCTATTAGTTCCTGAACATAAGCAGCTCATGCTGCATTTCTTCATTAGCTTTAATTGCTATAAATTTTACCTTTTTAAAAATCAGGCTTTAAAAGGTGAAGTGATCTTTCAGGAACATTAACTCTGTAATTTTGTCACAAACAGAAGGTCCTGCACTATGTTTTCTTTTCTAGAGTAGTTAATATTCTATCCTCTGACTTTTAGATTCATAGTAATAAGCCCTCTGCTAGTTCTGAGGATAAATTGTGTTTCAAAAGCTTTTGAATCTGCTTGGGCACTTTTTAAAGGTGAAAATGTCAGCGCAACATTGTGGTCTCAAAAGACTATTTTTTTTTGGGGGGGCAAAAATTCTCTGGAACTTTTTGTCTGCAGGAGATAAAGCAAAATGCTGTATCTGTGCCGTTGTTTTTGGAAGGGTTTGCTGTGTCTCAGCTTTCCAAATGATCCTCATATTTACATGATACAAAGTACACAGTATATAATTCACTTAGTTGTTGAAAGAGGCAGTAATTTTGCTGTGTTGTTTTATTTTTTTTTAATTGAAGTTCAGGGTTTGTTTTTCTTCAGCTGCACAGCAGAAACTACATGACACAGAAATTGGACACTGTTATTGTTTCAACATTTGGAATAAACCGTCTGCTACTCATTTCCTTATCACAGATGTGTGTTAATTGTTTTCTCTTCCATACCCATGGCTGTAAAATGTATCCCGTTATTTCAGAGGTAGCATCTATTTTTTATGGGTAGCAAACTTGCTGAATATTTGAATTTAATTTTTTGCGACTCTAGCTCAGAAATTGGCTGATGCGCCCAGCGTTAGATGGGCAAATCTTGGTTGCCCAGCACTGAAAATTTTTGTTTCATTTGCCAAGTGAAATGCAGTGAAAAGGCTTATCCTGCACTTTTCAAATTTTACGCCTCAGGTAGAACATGAAAAATGCATTGTTCTGCACTTGAAATTTTGAACAGAATTTATAGGCAACGTGTGATTTAAAAATGCATCCTCTATTCCTTTGCCTTTTTCTTGCCTTTGCTTTGAGAAACAGGTTTTTGTGGGGATGTAGTTACATGTTTCAAGTAAGAGTGGCTGCTTCTTTCTTTCTTTTTTTTCTTTCTCTCCTTTATGACTTCTTAAAAAATCTTCTGTGGAAGATGGGTATAAGGTAGGTTTGGATTCTTAGGAAAGCTTTTGGTATTTAAAACATGCATATGAACATTTTGTGCCTACCTGTCTAAAAATTAAAAAGACCTTTGTAGTAAAGTCTTTATTATGTTTATTGCATGTGTGGTGTTCCATATATAGCAGTCGAGTGTTTCAAGGAACAAAAGTATTTGTGTACACAAAGGGATTTGGAGAGGGGTGGAAAAGGTTGGATTTTTTTCTGTTTTTTTGCCGAAGTGGTTCTTTTTTGTGGAAGTTTTTGTTGTCCTTGAATTTATTTGCTTCATCTCGATCTTTTAGTGAATAGAGGTATTAATCTTTTTTACTTTCTGCTCCTCAGTTCTCGATTTGCTTTGAAACTCCCATCCCCAATTAATTCTGGAGATGCTATAAGATGTTCTGCTAAATAAGTGTTTTGCTAGATTCGGTTATTTATTAAAGCCTCGCATAAAAAAGCTCTGAGGAGAGTTATAGTGTCCCAAGCATAGAAATAACTTCACTTTTGCTGCTGTTGTTAATGCTAAGAATAGTTCAGAGATCTTAATCTGTGTAAAGTTCAGTATTTTAATGACACTGGTTGCTTTGAGAATGTCTAAAGAAAAATTCTTGCTTGTATTGAGTATAGTGGCTAATAGATCTTTGTACTTTAGTAGATAAGAATGTGCTTTGACCAGCTGCATCAAAGAAATCGGCTGCACTTGTGTGTTGTGTTCAAGAAAATCTTTTAGATTTCCAGATTTTTTTTTCTTTTTAACTGATTACTGTTAATGTCAGGCTACTTCTAGTGAAAGCCTGCTCTTCAGATTGCTTTTAGCAAGCCAAAAAGAGACTTATTCATAAATGTATTGGTACGAGCAGGAAAAACATTGTATTTTCAAGGATGCCTTAATGTACTGTAATGTAAATTAATTATTCATTCTTGTGCAGTTTGGAAAATCTTAAATAGAAAGTTGCTACTCTAGTAAAACTATTTTTTTGTGGTGTTACCTAGTTTTTGTGCATTAGAAGGGATCTCTGTGTAGATGATTATAATGTCACTTTCTGACCTTTGCAGCTTGAATAATTGTAAATCATTGCTTCATAACGTGTCAGAGAATGTCTGTACTAGGCAATTAAATGGCAGAATATAATAGACCAAATTATTGCCTGTCATGTTTTCAACAACACAGTTAGTATTTGAGTTACACTTAATCATTACGTGCATTAGCAACTTCATTGGAATCCAGCTTCAGGCTGAGCATGAAATACATTACATTATTTAAACCTCTAATGGTAGAAGTCATTTATTTGTGTTGAAGTGTACAACATGCAGAGTTTCATAAAGCAAGGAACACTTGAGAGCTTAATTTATCCAAATCAAAGTCTAAATGCAGATAAACACAAGTGGCAAAAATTAGTAATTTTTATAGGCTGGAAATATTTAAAAATACATGGTTGTGGGTAATTGTAGGCAGCAGGAATAAATTAAAATCACTATTTTTAGTCAGCTCCGAGAACTAAAACTGTTGTATATCTGAACCATCAAATGCATCATGAAATTGCGTTTTTGAATGAACAATTAATTACACACATCATACCTACAGATGTGTCCAAACAAAAAAAAAAATATGTATTTTGTTCAGCTGTTTAGATTTGAGACAAAGGCATGTGAGATGACTGTTCCAGATGTCTCCAGATCTATTTGGAGTTTGTCTATTCACATTTTGCCCCACCATACACTTGTGTCTACATTTAATACAGAAAAATGAGGTGAGCCTGTGTAACAGCTTTCCAAACTTACACACTTCTAAACAAATTAATAAGAAAATACTGGAAAATTGCATTGAGGAAAGTAACACGTGTGTTTAATTATCCTGGCAATTTTTGTTCAGTTATCTATCATCTTACTAGATTTGCGAACCTGACCTTCAGTGCGTAGTGTCTATTTTTACTATTTAAGAAAACGACTGGAAATGGAAGCAATTTACTTTCATTCAGAAAAGCCCCCAGCATCTTTAAACAACTGGTATAGCTCATGCAATGTGTGTTGTGTGAGACACTCAGCCTGGAAGACTGCCATGGGTCTGGCGGGAGTCAAGGCAAGCGAGCGGGAGATTTGGGTGCAGGTGGTGGAAGGACTCTTCTGTTTGAGGCTGGTATTGCAGTTGATACAGAAGAATTGAGCCCAACTTTCTGACTTAATAAAATGTAGTATTAGTAATTTGTATGCTAAATAGGATTATAATAAGGATTTGTTTGTACTTGCTGAAGAGGCAAGGTACGTAGGGGACATACTCGTGACAGTATATGTTTTTATTTGGAGACAGTGGTTCAGACTAACATCTGTGCTTTGTGCAAGGCCATTCAATGCACTTCCAGGCAGTGGCTATCAAAATGCACAGTGGTGTGATGATGGTGTGTGCTGCACGTGTAAATAGTGCTTTCTCATCAAGCTTTTTCATTTTTTTGCTTTATTGTAGATTGCTCTGATGTCTAGGATGTGTATATTTATGTTAGGCCATGGGTGCTGAATACGTTCTCCAAGTGTGGGTGCCTTCTCTATCATCTCAGGGAAGGTTTGCGCCCTTCCCGAGAAGGCAGGAATTGTGAGGAATGGGAAACAGGCTGATGGTGCAAAAATTGGGCTCTAGCAGCGCTAAGACGAGCAGCACTCCTAAAATACAGTAGTCTACTGAAAAAGTGACTTCTGTCCTCATAATTCATGGGTCAGAAGGATCTGCC